>WOXC01002432.1:0-21818 GCA_011680675.1 Gymnobelideus leadbeateri | reverse complement strand
GTTCAAAGAAAAAATACGTCAAGCATCCAGAAAGAAACAATTCAAATATAGTGGAACTACAGTCAGGAACATTCAGGACCTTGCAGCTTCGGCATTAAAAGATCAGAGACATTGGGATATGATATTCTATAAGGCAAAAGAACTTGGATTACATCCAAGGATCTACTACCCAGCAAAGCTGAGCATAATCTTTCAGGCAAGGGGATAGACATTCATTGAAATTTGGGACTTCCAGATCTTCTTGATGAAAAGACCAGGACTCAATGGAAAATTTGATCTTCAAATATAAGACTCAAGAGAGGCATGAAAAGGTAAACAAGAAAGGGAAAAGATGTTATTCAAGAAGGATAAACTGTTCACATCACTACATAGAAAGATGAGACTTAAAAATCTTGAAAATTATGTCTTTATTATGACATTTAAAATGTATATACATAGACAGAAGGTCTGGCTTTAAATTAACTGATGTGATGATTAAAAGAATAATTTAGGGGTGAAAAGGAATCGTAATGGGAGAAGAGGAAAGGAGGAGGCAGAAAAGGGTAAATTACATTACATGAAAAGGAAAAAAAGCATATTACAGTAGAGGGTAGTAAGGGAGGGAGATGAGCATTGTTTGAACTTTACTTTCATTAGATTTGGATCAAGGAGGGAATAATATACTCAGGTATAGAACCTTGCCCTACAGGCTGTAGTAGGGAAAAGGGGAAAGAAAAGGGAAGGGGTAGTTAGAAGGGAGACAAGACATAATAAGTGAAGGGGGAAAGAAAAGGGAGGGAGCTGAAAGAAAGGAGGGAAGATTGGGAGAGATAGTGGTCAAAAGAGAAGTGTTTTTTGAGGAGGGAAAGGGAGAAGGGAGAAATAAAAACATAAATGAGAGTGGGGGGAATAGGATGGAGAGAAAGATACAGATAGTAATCATAACTGTGAATGTGAATGGGATGGAGTCTTCCAAAAATGGAAGTGAATAGTAGAATGAATTAAAAACCATAATCCTACAAAATTGTTTGCAAGAAACACATTTGAAATGGGGGAATACATCCAGGGTAAAGGTAAAGGCTGGAGTAGGCTATATTATGCTTCAGCTTAAGTAAAAAAAAAAAAAAAAAGCAGGAGTAGCACTCCTAATCTCAGACAAAACACAAACAAAATATAAATCTAATTAAAAAAGATAGGGAAGGAAACTATATTCTGCTAAAAGGCACCATAGACAAGGAAGTAATACCCTTACTAAACATTTATGCACCAAGTGGTATAGCATCCAAATTCTTGGAGGAGAAATAAAGGAATAGACAGCAAAACTATACTAGTTAGGGAAGCTCAACCTCCCCCTCTCGGAACTAGTCAAATCTAACCTCAAAATAAACAAGGAAGAATGTGAATAAAATTTTAGAAAAGTTAAATATGGTAGTCCTCTGGAGAAAATTGACTGGGATAGAAAGGAATATACCTGTTTCTTAGCACTATACAGCACCTACAGAATAATTGAATATGTGCTATGGCATTAAAACCTCACAAATCAATGCAGAAAGGCATAAATATTATATGCATCCTTTTCAGATTGTGATGCAATAAAAATACATGCAATAAAGGGCCATGGAAAGGTAAACTAAAAGTTAATTGGAAACTAAATAATCTAATCCTAAAAAATGAATGGGTCAAGCAATAGATCTTAAAACAATAACTTCATCCAAGAGACTGACAATAATGAGACAACATACCAAAACTTATGAAATACAGTGAAAATGGTTCTTATGGGAAGTTTTATATCTCTGAATACTTACATGAATAAAATAGTGCATGCAGCTATAAAAGTTAGAAAAAAAAAGAACAAATTAAAAATTTCCAATTAAATACCAAATAAAAAATACTAAAAACCAAAAGAGAGATTAATAAAATTAAAATTCAGAAAACTATGGAACTAATAAATAGACTTCAAAGCTGGGTTAATGAAAAAAAGAACAATAAACTAGATAAATCTTTGGTTAATTTGATTTTTTTAAAAAGGAGAAAACCAAATTACAAATACAAAAATGAAAAGCTGAATTCACCACCAATGAAGAGGGAATTAGAAAAATAATTAGGAACTATTTTGCCCAACTGTATGCCAATAAATTTGACAGTCTTAGTGAAATGGATTGATATTTGCAAAAATATAAATTGCCCAGATTAAAAGAAAAAATGAAATACTTAAATAACCCCATCTCAGAAAAAAGAAATTGATCAAGTCATCAATGAACTGCCTAGGAAAACATCTCCAGGATCAGATGGACTCACAACTGAATCCTATCAAACATTTAAAGAACAATTAATTCCCATACTATATAGACTATTTGGGGAAGTAGGCAAAAAAGGAGTCCTATCAAATTCTTTTTGTGTTACAAATATGGTACTGATACCTAAAACTAGAAGAGTTAAAACAGAGAAAGAAAATTATAGACTTATTTTCATAATGAATATACATGCCAGAATTTTAAATAAAATACTAACAAAAATATTGCAGCAACTTATCCCAAGATAATACACTATAATCAGGTAGAATTTATGCCAGGAATGCGGGACTGGTTCAAGATTAGGAAAACTATCAGCATAATTAATTAGATCAATAACAAAACTAACAAAAATATGATTATCTAAACAAATGCAGAAATAGCTTTTGACAAAATCCCAAACCCCTTCCTATTAAAAATACTAGAGAGTATATGAATAAATGGAACCTTCCTTAAAATGATACATAGTACTCACCTAAAAGCATCAGTAAGCATTATATTTAATGAGGATAAGCTTAGAAGCAAGTGCAATAAAATCAGGGTAAAATAAGGATATCCATCATCAATACTGTTATTCGATATGGTACTAGAAATGTTAGTTTTAGCAACAAGAGAAGAAAAAGAAATTAAAGGAATTAAAATAGGCAAAGAAGAAACTAAGCTATCACTGTTTGCAGATGATATGATCGTATACTTAAAGAATCAACTAAAAAATCTACTTGAAATAATAAACAACTTTGGTAAAATTGCAGGATATAAAATAAAAAGTTTCAATAGGAATAGAACCAAACTTATGAAAATAAGAGCCATTCCCCAATTAAGAAATGGCCCAAGGTTATGAACAGAAACTTTTCAGAGAAAGACATCAATAGTCATATTAAAATACTCTACTAATAATTAGAAAAGTACAAATTAAAATAACTCTGAGATAACACCTCACACCCTTTAAATTGTCTAACATGATAGAAAAGGAAAATGAGAAATTCTAGAGGGCATATAGGAAAATAGACTAGGGTAATAGGGTGGTTGCAGGAACCAAGTGTTATCAGTGCTAGTACTTCTTTTAGGGTCAGCATGGCCACGGTCTCTAGGCTTCATGCCAGCTCTACTAAGAGTGGGCCAGAGCCTCTTACTTAGTGCAGAGGCTGACAGCCATACATGCCTCCTTACTTGAACATGCCAAATAAGTAGGAAGCAACACCTTGATCTTTTAGTGGTTTTTGATTGCACCCAAATTTTAGCTCAAAATCCAATCAATGACCTAAAACATTGGATCCATACTCAGGAAGATCTGAGTTCAAATTCTGTCTCTGACACTTAGTAATTAGATGATCCTGAACAGAATCACTTAGCCTCTCATAATCAGTTTCCTCATCTGTTAAGTCAGGACAGTAGTAACACCTATCACACAGGATTGTTGCAAGGATAAATATGATAGTATTTAAAATATGTTGCAAACCTTAAACCACTATATAAATGCTAGTTAATATATGTGGAGACAGCTAGGTAACTCAGTGGATAGAGCACTAGGCCTGTAATAAGGAAGACCTGAGTTCTAATCTGGCTTCAGACACTAGCTGTGTGATCCTGAAGAAGTAATTTAACCTCAATTTGTCTTAATCCATTGGAGCAGGAAAAGGCAAACTACCCCAGTACCTTCATCAAGAAAAACCCATAGACAGTATTAGCATGCTATGGTTGACAGGGTCACAAAGAATACAACACAACTGAACAACACATATTATACATATATGTTCTATGTATTTATGTATGCATATGTACATATATACTTATATTGACTTATCTGTGAAAATGAATTACCTGTTCTTCAGATTTTGTTGTAATATCTTGTAGAATCTAGGCTGTATGTGACCAGGGGCTATCTCACTTTTGCATTTTTGTTCCCAGGGTTTGTCTAGTGCCAGGGAAATAGATGTTTTAAGAAATGCTTGGTTATTGATTGATTTATAATTGTATACTTTTAAAGTTTCCCATCCTGCTTTTGTGATGTCAGATGATTTTCAGTGACTAGAGCTAGTCCACGCTACATCATTCCCCAAAGACTAAACATCTATAAACAGTTCCATAGAAGTGCAGCTATAGAATGAGGCTTTATAGCACACAAAGCAATCACTCCTCATAAATTAAGAGTTTTCTTTGCTGCTGAAGAACAAGGCATATAAAGCTGTCAGAACAATGGAGGCCTACGTGCTCTGAGGCCACAAAGGGATTGCTGCATTTTAGATGCTGAGCCTTAGTTTTGAAACGTGCAATGTAATTGACTTAAAATCAGAATCCTTGAGTAAAATAATAAAGCCAGTGTTTAAAAAGATTAATGACAAATAAAAACTCTAAAACCAGTCATGCAACAAGGCAAACAGCCCAATCTGTATCAAGCTTTTGTCAGTGATGGCGATGTGATCGTTTTCACCAAAATGTCCCTGTAAATTGCCATGTGATTAAACCAGAATCATTTATTTACAAATTCTAATTTGTGAGACATTCAGCATATGTTTTCCAGTCTATTTAATTTCCCTAAGTACTCTCTTGGACATTTTGGTTTTAACAAGACAGTTCTTTCATTATATTTTACAGCCTTGAATAATTTGTCTATAATAAAATTGATTAATGTGTCCAGTCAGTGATCTCACATATACACCTTGTAGGCCTAACACCTATATGCAAGCTTATGTTAAACTAGGTGAAGACCAGGCCAACAAGTAGATTACTTGTCCACAGGGGTTATTTGGAGAGTCAAACCTATATTAGAGACTCTACATCTATCCCTGTCTGGGGATATGCAGTATATTAAGTATCTCGAGAAGAATATCCCTACTAGTCTCTTTTCACTATCATCTGTCTTCTCAGCTGTCAGAAAAATCTTCTGATTGCTTGCCCGTCTTTTCCTTTTGGTCCCTGGGCAACTAGAACAAATAATGATAAAATACTTGTGTCATATACCTAAGTCAGCCCTGTCTTGCTGGTGCTGAAGCCAAGCTGGCCCTGTAAATCCTCTCTCTATAAACATCCCTGCTTTGGCCTCCTCCATGGACCAGCTGTCTCATCCAGCTGATGAGTTGGCTTACTAGCCCTGGGAAATGTTAGCCTTAAAAAGAATGTGAGGAGGCAATACCATTTATCCTCTGTGGAGCCTCATTTGTCCAAATGCTTTGTGACCACTCAGTCAGTCCAGAGAAAACTTACTGCAAAAATTAAAATTCATAATATGGGATGGAAAGGGTAGTTGATGTGAAGAAACTAAATGGCCATAGGCACTGGTTATACATTTGTATGCACATATACATGCATGCATATACATATATGTGTATTATACATGCATTTATATATGTAAATGTGTACATGAGAGAAAGAGAGCATATATATATATATATGTACATAAAACATTCCTTTATTTGTTCAGTGAAACCTTAAAGTCTGAAGGGCTTTTGAAACAAATTAATTATGCTGCAGAATGTTAATTGGGGAAGGACACATGAAAAGTGTTTGATAATGAAACTCTCCTTATATTTAGCCATAGTTTATATCATTTTGCAAGCCAACAGATTATATGACTAGACAAAATGGTAAGTATCAACTATAGTAGACACAATGAAAATTTGCTGAATGTATGAAGCAATGAATGCATGTTCAATGAGTTACATGAATACAGATAAACGACGGAAGTTAGATCTAAGGAAATTACTTGACACACCTCTTTTCTTTTAGCTATTGAAATCATATCCATTCTTCAAAGCCTTGTTCTAATGCCGCCTCCCACATTGAAGTCTTCCATGATTGCCACTGCCCATAGTATTTTATTTTTCCTATGAACATATTAGCTATTTTGGAACATGTAGAAAGAACTTATATTGTCATTATTTTAGTGTATGTCTTCTTTTCCATATAAGATTATAAATTCCCTAAAGATTAAAACTGTCTTTATATGATTACAGATGTTGAACATAGTAATGACTCCACATCTCTCCCATATCTCCCCTCTTCTATATTTCCATTATGATCTCTAGTATAAGTTTCAATACCATCCATATAAAACCAGTATTATAATAAGCTCTGAATATTTTTTTCTCATTCCTACTCTGATCTCACTCATATTCCCCCACAGGTAACTAACATTGGATAAATCCTCCTTTTGTATGAACCTGATGATGAGACTCCTTTTCTCTAAAACTTCCAGTGGCTCCCTTTTTTAATTAATAAACTTCAAACCATTTTATTGATATTCAGACCCTTTTATCTCTAACTTTACTTTGCCTTTTTGTCAACAAAACCCAAATCCCAAAGGGCTCTGGAACTGAATTTTAAAATCATCAACTCTGTAACATCAATTATGAAAATGATATAGGAAAAGAGAACAGATAATAAAATATATTTATATCTAGTCACATAATATTATTTTACAAGACAGTGATAATATAATTTTGGGAAACAGTGAGTATCACAAATAGCAGACACCCAGAAAATAGGCACTTGTCTTTTGAGACTAATTTCAAACTATTCTTTTCCATCCCAGGATTTCCCAAATCCATGCCTTTGCTCACCCTTGGACCCTAATATGTGAAATGCTTTCCATTTCCCTCTTTCTCTATTGGATATTTATCCAATATTTTAAGCAGAATTCTCATGCAAACTGTCCTATGAAGCCATCTCTGATAAACTCTCCCACTGATTAAGCCCTTGCTCCCTGCCCCCACTCAGAATACACCCAGGGTTTTCTTCATAAATCTTTAATATATTTATCATATTGTATTATATTATGGCAATTTAGAGCGAGGAGGGAGATAGAGAAGGGAGAGGAGAAAGGGAGAAAGAGAAAAGGGCATGGAAGGAGGAGAAAATGGGAAATGATTGGAGAATAAAGGACAAATACTGAGAGAGGATAGATGCAGTAAAGGTTGTAAGTGTGACTGTCTCCTAGACTGGCCTACAGAAGTCACATTCATAGTCCCTTCCCTCCAAGCTACTGCTAAAACAGACATGCTTGCAAATAGTACCTAATACAGTTCTCCCCCTCTCCCACATACTTAATTCTCTCATTTCTTTTTCTTCCTCTCTTTTTCTGTGGTGTCATCTTGGAGAAAAAGAAACACTCAGCCTCTAACTTATTGAATTTTAGGAACTCAAAATAGTATGGTGAGAAGATTCGTAATTATACCTATCTCTCAGGGCATAATGACTTAATTAATATACCCTTCATGAGGCTTTGCTCTGTGTGAAGCACACAGCTGCACTGGCTGATGGAAATTAAGTCATTGCAAAGTGCAGAAACCTGAGCATTGTGTATGTGTGTGTTTTAAATGTTTAATGTGGATTTTTCCCCCAATTTGGTTGATTTTATGCATAGCTACTGCCTTCTCCCTTCCAGTGGCTCCCAGATGATAAATGTATAGGAGGGAAAAAAGTATATAAAGTTGGAACTGCTAAAGTCTCTAATGACAAAATCAATCATCAACAAATATTACCCTCTCAAGGCTATTGAGAATGACACATTGATTTTTTCCCCTATTTATTCAACAGAGGGTCTTGTGGTAACAATGTTTGCAATGTTTCTATTTGTATTTCTACCAACTGCATAGATTATCATGAGCCTTCTCTTTAATTTCCCTTACATTTATTTGGGGGCTCATGAGCTTATAAAAACACCCCCATATCACATCGCATTGTGCTAGGAAAAATATTTTGCTTATTAAAAGTAGGAGTTTCTGGTGCTGAGGCCATCTGAGCTTCCCACCAGGGAAGCTGAAATGTCACTGAGGCCTAACCAAACCCTTAAGCATTTCAAATTCAGGGAAATTGAGTTGAGGTGTCCCTGCCAGGGCCCAGCATCATTTCCATGTATACCATATGCCTGAGACAGAAGTTTGGGGCTTTTTTTTTTTAAAAGAGAAACTCCTTCACTCAAATACTTTGCAACAGGAAATTAAGCCACAAACATTGTTTTGTTCAATGAGAGATGTTCTCAGGCTACAATTTTTGAGGCAACAGACCAGGTCAGAAACAACCAGGACTAGGTGCTAGACTGGTTAGAAAGGAACTGGTAGATACCTAAGTTTGTCAGAGATAGAGGTAAGCAGGTCTCCCAAGCAATAGTAATAATAACTTTCATTTATGCAGGACATTTATGGTTATGTAAACTGTGTTTGACTTCTTCCCACACACATAGTACCGACCTCCCAAGTTTGTTTTGATGATCAAATGAGTTAATATTTATAAAGTGTCTAGCATAGTACTTAGAATATATTAGGTACATAATAAAGCCTTCTTTCCTCCCTCCCTCCCTCCCTCTCTCCCTTCTTTCCTTCCTTCTTCAGGGCAGACCTTGAACTTGGAAAAGTTGAGTTAAAGTTTATCACCAGGTCAAGTTATTGCCCACTTTTTGTTGACCATGGCCTTAAAGGGGAAGTGGTACGTGGGTAGAAGTAGAAGGCAGGCTACCGCTTTCTTGCTAGCATATCTTTGAGGTTGGTAGTTGAAGCATCCTAATCCTCAATGAGAATATTGAAATATGACAGGCTAAATTGTTAAGACTGCATAGTTTTTAAGAGAAGTGCCCAGGATTTGAATCCAGGTCTTTTTACATTATGATAAAGTCCCAGATTGATTAAGGAAGTAGTTTATGCTTTTTATTGACTCAAAAGAAACTGCTAGGTCTATTACACTGTCATATTCCTGAGGATATCTTGCTGTTTATACCTTTAGTTTATTCATTCTAATCATAGAATATCTCATTACTATTCAGTCATTTCAATTGTGTCTGACTCTTTATGATCTCCCTTGGGGCAATAATGGAGTGGTTTTCCATTTCCTTCTCCAGATTATTCTACAGATGAAGAAACTGAGACAAATAAGTGACTTGCTCAGGGTCATATAGCTAGTAAATATCTTAGGCCTAAGTGTCTCTTGCACAAAATAATGTAGAGCAAAATGAGCAGAGCCAAGAGAACATTGTATAAAATAACATCAATATTGGTTTGTTTGGGGTTTTTTGCTTTTTTTCAGGGGGGAAGGCAGGGCAATTGGGAATAAGTGACTTGCCCAAGGTCACATGGCTAATAAGTGTTAATAGCAATATTGTTTTAAGAATTACTTTGAGCAAATATGTGATTTGACAATTTATGAATACCAAAATTAACTGTAAAGAACATATGAAGAAAGATACTTATCTGCATCCAAAGAAAGAATTAATAAATAGAAGTATGTTTAGAATAATTATATATATACATATATATAAACACATATACTCATACATACATATATATACATATATATATATATACTTTTGTATATATTTGTATATGCCTATTTGTGTCTAATGGTGGTCTTCTCTAGGGTGGATAGGGAGAGAAAAAAGGATAAAAAATGAAATTTACATGGTAACTGTTGTACATTTAAAAGAAATAGCAAGTAGTTGTAACAGCAAGCACCATAGCATACCCAAGATAGCTGCTAGCACAGATTCATTGATCTGCTTTTTTAAAGGAAAGCAATTCAAAAGGGGTTAATAATCTTACTTTAATCACACACACACACACACACACACACACACACACACACACACACACACACACATATATATATCATTCACTTAGTTCAGTAGAAAAAGTCAGTTCCCTGAACTTCAGAAAATACAAACAGAAATTACAAGCAGACAAAAAATACCGACAGAGAAAATAACACAATTCAACAGACCAATATACAGGACATCTAGACATCCAAACATTACATACATACATATTTAGATACCAGAGAGAGAAATGCCAACATTTGAGTTTTCAAAGACAGGGGGCTCAATGGCTACCCAGAGTCTAATCTGGCCAAATCACACAACTCTTCCCATAAGTGAGCCCCAAAATAAAACCTTACCTCAGAGTATATATAGCATTGTTCAGGGTCAGAGGACATCACACATTTTGTGACCCACTGCCTAAGTACAAAGTAACAAAAGGTATGGTCCTTTCTGAAAAACAAGCCACCCTGGGGCGGCTAGTTGGTGCAGTGAGTAGAGTGTCGGCCCTGGAGTCAGAAGGACCTGGGTTCAGAAGGACCTGGGTTCAGATCCGACCTCAGACACTTAAAGCACACACAAATAAAAACCTAGCCGTGTGGCCTTGGGCAAGTTACTTAATCCCCATTGCCCTCCAAAAAGGAAAAAAAAATCCTCCCCTATGCAAGCTTCTCTTGGGCTCCAAGTGAGGCCCATTAAGGAACAGGGAAGATCTTCAAATTCCCTTACCATTATAGTTATACATAGCAGATTTGCTGTTTCATGTGCAATAATCATTTTTACCATACTATGTTATGGTAATGCTTTGTTTTATCCCATAAATTCAAAACAAAACGAATTTTAAAAACAGTCAGTGTCAGAGGCCAGATTTGAACTCAGGAAGATGTCTTCCTTACTCAAGGCCTAGCACTCTATCCACTGAACTACCTAGCTACCCCTTATCTTTAGTTACATAAATTAGGGGTTAACAGTATGCAACACTCTCATTACAGGACCAAAGGGTTTTTTTGTTTGTTTGTTTTGTTTTGTTTTGTTTTTTGAGTCAGGGATTCCTTATATGCTTACCTATAGGCTGAATCTGATCCCAAAGTGTGGAGATTCAGTCCTAGGTCTACAGATGAAGTCAAGGAAGAACACCTGGTTCAAACCAGGAGTGAGGAGGTTGATAAGGCAGTCTTTCTAGCATATTTTATTTTCTAGAGAGTAAATTATCCTAAAGTATATAATTAGAAACCAAAGAAATGAAGAGAACCTTGAGAAGATTCAACATATGTGTTGGTGAATAGATGCTTTATACAAAGTGTCATCACTTCTCGGTGCAAAGATTTTGTGTTCTCTTAGAGCACCAACTACAGGAGGCAGCAATCTCTATTTGAACTCAAATTTGGGGGGCTGCTCTGTGGAGATGTTTGTTATTTGCATATTAATTCAGTCATTGCTGATATTTTTCTTTAAGTCAAAAACTAGAATTCCAGATAGGAAGACTTGGATTTGGATTCTACTTCTGATGCTTAGTAGCTTGAAGAGTCAGGGTTAGTCACCTAATCCCTCAAAGTCTTCATTTCTTTTCCTCATCAGCAAAGTGAGCATAGCAGTAACTGCAGCATACATCCCAGACAAGCTAATACTGAGATTGAGAGAATGTAGGTAAAATATTTTTTAAAGTTTAAAACACTATGGAAGTGTGAATTATCATTGTGGCTTGACTTTTTCATTCCCAATTTGTTGTTGAATAGGTTTTAATAATAAACTGGAACACTTGCAAGATGTCTTGAGCTTTTCCTGCTGAGAATCTTGAGAAAGTTGAGGAGGTGTAGTGAGGCAGTTGTTTCAGTGGACAGAGTATTGGACGTGGAATGAGTAAGAAGTGAATTCAGACCCTGCCTGAGACACATACTAGGAGTGTCACAATGGACAAATCATTTAAACTCTGTATACATCAGTTATTTTCATTTACCAAAATGAGGAGGTTGGACTTAACCTCTTAGGTTCCTTCCTATATGTTATAAAAGTCTCTAACCTTATGATCCCATTAACTTCAGTGACTCCCTCTTACTTATGGGAAGTGAATAGGCTAAACTAAGTTTGACATTTGAATTTCTTCACAATATTATCTCCCTTTCCAACCTTATTTTAACCTTTTCCTTAAGTGGACCACTTGATCTCTCCAGGGTGGGTTAACTTTATATTGTTATATTCCTGAGAATAAATTGTACAGATCTCTGTCCTTGGATCTATCCATTTCCAACCACATCCCACTACTCCTCCTTGTCCTTTCCTTCCCTGCCCCGATTGCCCTGATTATCTAAATTCCACATACTCTTTAAGCATTTGCTCCTCTATGAAATCACCCTGAACCTAGGCCACAAACAATTTATTACTCTTCTAAAAATCCTATTGTGATTACTTTGTTTAGGCACTTACCTATATACTGTCCTGAACTGGCAGGTAAACTGATATGAATCTATCCTTTCTTCCTACCTTGAATCTAAACTCCTAGAAGGCAACACCATATCTTATAATTCTTTATGTACCTCCTAGAGCATAGCACATAATGAAGCACTTGGTTCCATAACTTTACACATAGCAAGGACTAAATCAATATTTGCTTGCTTGTTTGATTCCCAGTCTCTTGTGAGGAACCATCTCTAAAAATCTATAAGGAACTACCATTCCATGGAATTATTGATTGAGGTTAAACCTTATATAGAAATAACAGACCCAGGGCATTATCATATATTTGTAAGTGAGGAAAATCTCAAAATTGTGTATTGAAACAGGCCAAAGTGGCCATTGACATTTCCTACCTTCCTGCCCACTCCTCACCCTTCACTACTATTCTCAATAAATACCTAGGGGTTGCATGTTATGCAGGGTCTACCAAATACTGTTTATTATGGATGACCTTCATTCATGTTTGCCCTCTTGGTGCCTCATATTTTGCCATTTTTTTAGTCTTCTCTATTTCATTAAAACTTAGTTGTCCTACGTGTCAGTACTTTAGGATCCTGGCCTTTGGCAAGGAAATAATATAACATCCTACATCCTGGGTCATCTTCAGTCATCCTGATGAATATCTGGTCACTGGTCCCAGATGGCTCTGGAGGAGAAAGTGAGGCTGGTGACCTTGCACAGCCCTTCCTCACTCAAATCAAAGTCAACTGTAAGTCATGTCATCATTTCCCTGATGCCATTGTCACAAACACAACAATCTAAGGACAAACACAATAATATAAGGTAGTATTAACTTCAATTAACTTTAACGGTGGGATTTCAGGCATGGAATCATAGCTTTTGAGTTGAATGGGAAGTTAGAAATCATTTAGTACAACACCCTTATTTTAAATATAAAGAAACTGAGGTTCACAGAGGTTCAATGATTCATTCAAAGTCACATAGCTATTAAGTATATGACACGGTGTTTGAACCCAGATCTTCCTGCTTCCAAGACTAGCACTTTAGAGGACCTTTCCAGAGCCTTGTAAATCACAACTGCAATAAGACTAGCTTTACTTGTGAATTTCAAACACATGTCATGCTGGGAGGCAATAATGACTGTAATAAATTAAACAGGCCTTGGTTTAAACAAAACAGAGCTTTTTAGTAGGTGGTAGGAATATAACTAAGACCTTAATTAATTTTCTAGTACTTCTTTATTTATGGAGATTAGTTTAAACTGAGGATTTAAACCTAATGCATATAGAAGAAGTAAAGGTCCTACCACATAATTGTAGCTTTAACCTAAAGAGGAAATCTTTGACTCCTCCTTTAGGGAGGAAATAGTTAATATAAAAACTCTCAAGTCAGCTACTCTGTGGATTCAAGGTTTTCCTCTAACATTTACACAATGTGTGAGCATGGATGGAATACTTCATTTCTTTAGATCTTATTTTTTTTTCTGTAAAATGGAGATTATTGCACTTCAACTACCTCTGGTATTTGCCTCACAAGGTTATCGTGAGGGTCAAAGGAGACAATAAATGAAAAGCCCTTATAAAGGTTAGAGTACTATATGAATATCAGCTATTATTAGATATAGGATATGAGAAAACTAGCAGGTAGGGGATATCTCACAAACTTCATTTGAGATTTTGAAGAAAATTCCTAAGGACAGACTGGAAGCAGGAACTGTAAGGAAAAACTAAAAACTGTTTTACTTTCTTTCCTCTCATTTTTTGAGATGCCAAACAATTTATTTTATTAAATGGAATGGAAAGATATATGTATGTATGTATGTTTATGTGCATACACATATTATACCAGGTAGCTTAAAGGAAATAATTGTAACAATTCAATCTTAGTTAAACATTTCTACTTCAGAATCAGCCATCAAAGAAGAGACTTTGGGTTTTCTCTCTTTCCTTATATCCTTGTATATATGAATGCTCCTTTATAATTTCAACAAATAATATTCACTGGCTAAGATGACCACACTAAGGCTTTATAGGATTTTAAGGGCCTTCAGGATCATTAAGAACCCATATGTTCAACAGAGTTTTAGTGTGATGTACAATTTATTGCATTGTAATTATTTGAAAATTAGTAATTGCCTAGTGTACAGGGAAAAGAAGAATCAATTTAACTGTTACTATGATTCCAAAACACCGTGTTGGAATTGTGGATGGGGAAGGCAGAAAACTATATAGCATAGTCTCTGGCTTCACAGACCTTACAATCAAATTGGTGAAATAATGATTGGATAATAATGTGAGGCAGTATTGAATTATTTAAATTATTGGTCTAAAAACATGGTGGTTTCCTACAGTGAGATCTTTTTGAAAGAATATAATTAGAGAAAAAGGGAAAGAACTTACATGTTCTGAAATGTTTATTAGCTGTACTCTTTTTTTTTAAACAAATGCTTTATTAACTTCTGTTTTACATCATTCATTTCCGCCAGATTTTGAGTTACAGTCATTTTCCCCCCATTATTCCCCTACCCAACCTCCCAGAATAGTAGTCCCACAAGATATCGCTTCCTCCAATCTGCTCTCTCCCATACCTTCTCCCATACCCCCATCGACTTTTCCATTAGAGGAAGGTGAATCTTTGTGTCCCAATGCCTGCACATCTTATCTCCCTATTACAAGTGAAAGAGTATTACTAATAATATTTATATATATTTGAAACATTTAATGTTATGACCTCGAATTTCAGATCCATTTCCTTCCTCCCTTGTCACCCATTCCTTCTTGGGAGATAAGCAATTCAGTATATGTTGTACATGTCTAGCTATGCAAAACATTATCATAGTAGATATATTGTAGAAGACTGCTTATAATTCCCTCCCACTCATCCACCCCCCACCTGGTCCATTCCCTACATAATCCTGTCCCTCTTCTATAGTGGGTACTTCCAACCTCCCCTCACCCCAAGGATGCCCTCCCATCCATCATCCCTCCTCTCATCCCCCTTCCCCTTATCCTGCTGCAGGTTGAGATATCCCATTTAGTATGTATGTCATTTTCTCCCTGAACCAAATTCAATGGGAATGTGGTTTTGTCTTTTTAGCCTTCCTTATTCTCCTCCTCCTTTGCAACCACTTCCCCTTGCTTCTTCTACATGGGATAGTTTACCCTACCCTGTCTCTCCCCATCTCCTCTTGCCACTTTCCTCTCTCACCCCATAATTTCATCCCTTGAGTATTCTCCCTTCCCAACAAATTCAACCTATGCCCTCTATCCATATATAACCGTAACCATATACACACACATTCACATATGTATTCATATGACCACACCCCCTTCTTCCATTATTTTCATAGTGAGAAAGATATCATCAGTCACAGTTATTGCTTTTCCATATAGGAATGTAAATAGTTCAACTTTGATAAGTTCCTTTTGATTTCTTTTCCTGATTACCTTCTCAGGCATCTCTTCCTTCTTGTGTCTGGATGTCAAATTTTCTATTCAATTCTGGTTTTTTCCTCAAGAATGCTTGAAAGTCCTCTATTCCACTGAATGACCATATTTTCCCCTGAAACAAAATACTCAGTTTTGCTGGGTAGGTGACCCTTGGGTTCATTCCCAGTTCTTTTGCCCTCTGGAATATCATATTCCATGCCCTTCGATCCCTCAGTGTAGAAGCTGCCAGGTCCTGGGCTATTCTGATTGTGTTTCCACAATATTGAAATTGTTTCTTCCTGGCTGTTTGTAGTATTTTCTCCTTGATCTGGGGATTCTGGAACCTGGCTATAATATTTCTGGGAGTTTTCTTTTTGGGATCTTTTTCAGGAGGTGATCGGTGGATTCTTTCAACCTCATTTTGCCCTCTGGATCTAAAACATCAGGGCAGTTTTCCTTGAGAATTTCTTGAAGGGTGATTTCTAGGTTCTTTCCTTGATCATGGCTTTCAGGTAGTCCAATAATTTTTAAATTGTCTCTCCTGGATCTATTTTCCAGGTCAGTGGTTTTTCCCATGAGGTATTTCACATTGCCTTCTAATCTTTCATTTGTTTGGATCTGCTTAACAGCATCTTGATTTCTCATAAAGTCACTAGCTTCCATTTGCTCCAGTCTAACTCTGAAGGAATGAATCTCCTCAGTGAACTTTTGAGATTCTTTTTCCATCTGGCAAATTCGACTTTTTAAGGCATTCTTCTCCTCACTGCCCTTTGGGGCCTCCTTTGCCATTTGAGCTAGTCTATTTTTTAAGGTGTTGTTTTCCTCAGTCAGGCTGTTGACCCTCATTTCATACTTTTCCTGCATCCTTCTCATTTCTCTTTCCAATTTTTCCTCCACTTCTCTTATTTGATTTTTAAAGTCCTTCTTAAGGTCCTCTATGGCCTGCAACCCACTCATGTTTTCCCCTGGGGCTTTTGGAGCAGGACTTCTGACCTCACAGTCCTTTTCCCGCTCTATGCCCCCAAAATAGGAGTCTAGGGTTGCATTTTTCTGTTCCTTTGCCTTGGCATGTTGCCACTTAATTGCTTGACTTTTGGGCTTGTTGCCACACTATGGCTTTAAGGCCAGATAGAGGAATTTTCGTCCTGAACGTGTGGGGGGCAACTTCCGTTTCTGGCAAGCTATAAACCCACCCACAACTTCCACCCTAGATCACAATCCAGATCCAGGGAGGTTAAAGCAAGAGCGATTACCCCCCAAGACTGATCGCTGATCTCCCCACGATTTGTAGGCTGGGAGCCGGAAATGCCTCTGAAAACTACAAAATGGCGCGTCTCCTCAGCAGCTTCTAGCCCCCAGGGGAGGGAGCTGACGCATTCCCCAAATACAGGTCCCAAAGTCCATAGGACACTAACCTCTTACTTTGTCCCAGGCATGTCTATGTTGATAATTCTGGAGTCGCCACTGCTCCTGGTGTTCTGGGGTTCCTCCAGCTGGCTGCTGGCCCTGCCGCCCTGGGGCTAAAACCTCGGCTCATGCGGACCTGGGCTCGGCTCGGCTCGGCTCCTGCGCTCTGCGCGCTGCCAGGTCCCAGACCACTGCGCTGGTCCTTCCTGCAGGGCTGCTGGGCTGTCCTCAGCGGGAGGTTAGCTTCTCTGTGTCATTCTGTGGGTGCTGGGGCTCCAGAAGTTGTTCAGATTCCTTTTTTACATAGTTTGTGGGGAATCTGGGGGCAGAGAGGCTTGGAAGAGCTGTTTCTACTCCGCCATCTTGGCTCCGCCCATTAGCTGTACTCTTTGTGATGGCAAAGAACTAGAAATTGCAGAGATGCCCATCAATTGGAGAACGGCTAAACAAGTTATGGTATATGATTATGATGGGATACTACTATACTATAGGAAACTATGAGGAAGGGGATGGAGCCAAGATGGTGGCATAGATGCAAGAAAACTCCATATATCCCCTCCCTAACCACCTCAAATACCTATAAAAATGATTCTAAACAAACTTTAGGGCTACAGAACCCAAAAAGTGACAGAGAGAAACAAACTACCCAGTGAATAGAGCCCAGCAGGCTGGCAAGAAGGGTCTACCACAGCACACTGAACCCAGCCCCAAGTAAGTATGTGGTTTTAGACCCAGTGTGGCCCGACCAGCCTCTGCTAGAGAGACATCAGGAGAGTGGATCACCAGCAGCTGTGGAGGTTTGCAGAATTCTCAAACCATAAATGCCAAAAACAAAATGAGAGGACAGTGGACTTTGGGAACAGGGGTTCTGGGAGTGTGGTTCGGCCTTTGCCCCCACTGGGAGAAGCAGCTGAGGCACAGTGGCCCCCACCATGTGGCTGCTTCAGAGCTCCTGGCCTACAGGTTGTAGGGGGACCAGGTGACCAGTCTGAGGGGTAATCAGTCTTGCTTTAACTTGCTTGAATCTGGATTGCTATCTAGGGTGGCAGTCCTGGGGTGTTTGACCACTGTGCAAGAGTCAGTGGAGGCTTCTGAGAGGGCACCCAACTAATAGGTCCAGCAGCTGCAAAAACCCAAGGGATTTGGGACAAAGCTCTCCTCTCTGGGAGCAGAGTTCTACTGTGGCAAAAAGCCCAAAAGTCAAGTAATTGAGTGACAACATGAGCAAACAAAGGAAGCAAAGCAAGCACAACAATCCGACTTGGACTCCTTTTTTGGGGGACAAAAAGGATCAAACCATGGAATAGGAGGAAGACAATGAAGTCAGAATACCTGCACCAAAAGCTTCCAAAAAAATATGAACTGGTTACAGGCCATAGAGGAGCTTAAGAAGGATTTTGAAAACCAAATAACACATATTTACATATATACATACATGTATATGTATATATATATATAAACACACATGTATACATATGTGTGTATACATATATGTATATATAGGAGGGTATGTGGGCATATGAATACATATGTGAGTGTTTGTATATATGTCTACAAGTTTACATAGACAGAGGAAACAGGATCAATTGAATAGGAAGGAATGATACTTAAAAGGAGAAATTGAGAGGTGAGAGAAATATAATGAGAGGAGAAGGGGAGAGACAGAATGGGGTAAATTATCTCATATAAAAGAGGCAAGGGAAAGCTGTTACAATGGAGGGGAAGAAAAGGAATGCAAAAAGGAATGAGTCAACCTTACTCTCATTGAATTTGGCTTAGGGAGGGAATGACATACACACTAAATAAGGTATCTCACCCTACAGGAGAGTAGGGGGGAAGGGGATCAGAGGGGGATGATGGAAGGAAGGGCAAGTTGGGGGGGAGGAAAATTGGGAGCACACACTTTTGAAAAGGGACAGGGTAAAAGTAGAGAATAGAACAAGTGGGGGTCGATATAGGACAGATGGAAATATAGTCAGTCTTTTATTTCTTTATTTTTTAGGATTTTTTTTTAAACAAATACTTTATTAACTTCTGTTTTACATCATTCATTTCCGCCAGATTTTGAGTTACAATCATTTTCCCCCCATTATTCCCCTACCCAACCTCCCAGAATAGCAGTCCCACAAGACATCGCTTCCTCCAATCTGCTCTCTCCCATACCTTCTCCCATACCCCCATCGACTTTTCCATTAGAGGAAGATGAATCTTTGTGTCCTAATGCCTGCACATCTTATCTCCCAATTATAGGCAAAAGAGTATTAATAATAGTATTTATATATATATATTTGAAACATTTAATGTTACGACCTTGAATTTCAGATCCATTTCCTTCCTCCCTTGTCATCCATTCCTTCTTGGGAGATAAGTAATTCAGTATATGTTGTACATGTCCAGCTATGCAAAACATTATCATAGTAGATATATTGTACAAGGCTGCTTATAATTCCCTCCCACTCATCCCACCCCCCACCTGGTCCATTCCCTACATGATCCTGTCCCTCTTCTATAGTGGGTACTTCCAACCTCCCTCACCCCAAGGATGCCCTCCCATCCATCATCCCTCCTCTCATCCCCCTTCCCCCTATCCTGCTGCAGGTTGAGATATCCCATTTAGTATGTATGTCATTTTCTCCCTGAACCAAAGTCAATGTGAATGTGGTTTTGCCTTTTTAGCCTTCCTTATTCTCCCCCTCCTTTGCAACCACTTCCCCTACATGAGATAGTTTACCCTACCATGTCTCTCCCCATCTCCTCTTGCCACTTTCCTCTCTCACCTCATAATTTCATCCCTTGAGTACTCTCCCTTCCCAACAAAATCAACCTATGCCTTCTATCCATATATAACTGTAACCATATACACACACATTCACATATGTATTCATATGACCACACACCCTTCTTCCATTATTTACATAGTGAGAAAGATATCAGTCACAGCTATTGCTTTTCCATATAGGAATATAAATAGTTCAACTTTGTTAAGTTCCTTTTGATTTCTTTTCCCTGATTACCTTCTCAGGCATCTCTTCCTTCTTGAGGCTGGATGTCAAATTTTCTATTCAATTCTGGTTCTTTCCTCAAGAATGCTTGAAAGTCCTCTATTCCACTGAATGACCATATTTTCCCCTGAAACAAAATACTCAGTTTTGCTGGGTAGGTGACCCTTGGGTTCATTCCCAGTTCTTTTTGCCCTCTGGAATATCATATTCCATGCCCTTCGATCCCTCAGTGTAGAAGCTGCCAGGTCCTGGGCTATTCTGATTGTGTTTCCACAATATTGAAATTGTTTCTTCCTGGCCGCTTGTAGGATTTTCTCCTTGATCTGGGGATTCTGGAACCTGGCTATAATATTTCTGGGAGTTTTCTTTTTGGGATCTTTTTCAGGAGGTGAGCGGTGGATTCTTTCAACCTCTATTTTGCCCTCTGGATCTAAAACATCAGGGCAGTTTTCCTTGAGCATTTCTTGAAGGGTGATTTCTAGGTTCTTTCCTTGATCATGGCTTTCAGGTAGTCCAATAATTTTTAAATTGTCTCTCCTGGATCTATTCTCCAGGTCAGTGGTTTTTCCCATGAGATATTTCACATTTCCTTCTAATCTTTCGTTTGTTTTGATCTGCTTAACAGCATCTTGATTTCTCATAAAGTCACTAGCTTCCATTTGCTCCAGTCTAACTCTGAAGGAATGAATCTCCTCAGTGAACTTTTGAGATTCTTTTTCCATCTGGCAAATTCGACTTTTTAAGGCGTTCTTCTCCTCACTGCCCTTTTGGGCCTCCTTTGCCATTTGAGCTAGTCTATTTTTTAAGGTGTTGTTTTCCTCAGTCAGGCTGTTGACCCTCATTTCAGACTTTTCCTGCATCCTTCTCATTTCTCTTTCTAATTTTTCCTCCACTTCTCTTATTTGATTTTTAAGTCCTTCTTAAGGTCCTCTATGGCCTGCAACCCACTCATGTTTTCCCCTGGGGCTTTTGGAGCAGGACTTCTGACCTCACAGTCCTTTTCCCGCTCTATGCCCCCAAAATAGGAGTGTAGGGTTGCATTTTTCTGTTTCCTCTGCCTTGGCATGTTGCCACTTAATTGCTTGACTTTTGGGCTTGTTGCCACACTATGGCTTTAAGGCCAGCTAGAGGAATTTTCCTCCCGAACGTGTGGGGGGCAACTTCCGTTTCTGGCAAGCTGTAAACCCACCCACAACTTCCACCCTAGATCACAATCCAGATCCAGTGAGGTTAAAGCAAGAGCGATTACCCCCCAAGACTGATCGCTGGATCTCCCCATGATTTGTAGGCTGGGAGCCGGAAATGCCTCTGAAAACTACAAAATGGTGTGTCTCCTCAGAGGCTTCTAGCCCCCAGGGGAGGGAGCTGACGCATTCCCCAAATATGGGTCCCAAAGTCCATAGGACACTAACCTCTTACTTTGTCCTAGGCAAGTCTATGTTGATAATTCTGGCGTCTCCACAGTTCCTGGTGTTCTGGGGTTCCTCCAGCCGGCTGCTGGCCCTGCCGCCTTGGGGCTAAAACCTCGGCTCACGTGGACCTGGGCTCGGCTCGGCTCCTGCGCTCTGCGCGCTGCTGGCTCCCAGACCACTGCGCTGGTCCTTCCTGCAGGGTGCTTGGCTGTCCTCAGCGGGAGGTTAGCTTCTCTGTGTCGTTCTGTGGGTGCTGGGGCTCCAGAAGTTTTTCAGAGTCCTTTTTTACATAGTTTGTGGAGAATCTGGGGCAGAGAGGCTTGGAGGAGCTGTTTCTACTCCGCCATCTTGGCTCCGCCTCT
>WOXC01002431.1:0-79227 GCA_011680675.1 Gymnobelideus leadbeateri | reverse complement strand
AGGGAAGTAAAGGAAATTTGAAAATCAAGGAACTATGGAATTGAATCTTGTTAACTGAAACTAAACTAATAAATTAATTAAAAAAAAAAAAAAGAAAGTTAAAAAAAAAAAAAAAAAAAAAGAAAATATGCAACAAATACATGGGGAACTCTTTGCAACCATAGGGTGAACCAGTGAAGCACATAATGGGAAATCAGCCACTCTAAACTTGCACATATCATGCCTCTCATTTTTTAAATCTACCATATATAGCTTTGAATAGGTAAGGCTGCCAACTTGAGAGTGAAAATGAAGTTAGGAATAAAATCATACAAATGCTTGAAATTGTGAATATTAAACACAAGTGTTCAGGATTGATGGTATATACATACATACATATACACATGCATTGTAAAAACAATTCAAAAATGCAGAGAAAACGAATAATATATCATTTTAACAACTTCTCTGGAGTGACTTTGAAGAAAAGGGGGGTGAAAGCATAGGGCAAATGTGAGAAATTCTAGTTTGTTCATTTTTTCTCTCCCCCAACCTCCTGCTTTGGAACAACTATTCCACAGCTCTCTGAAACCTTCCAATATGCCAAGTATGTGTAGTTAACAGTAGCTTTCCTCAAAGGTGGGGAAAATGGAGAAATACAAAGAATGCAAGGACACTGCAAAGAATATTACACTATGTTGGCATAGTCAACTCTTTTCCATCTTATTTCAGAATTTTCATGGCTTTCCAACTCTCCCCTTCAGTCCTGCTCTCATTATCTTCTCTTATGGTTCTGATATCAGTGCAATATGGTGAAACCTCTAAGGTGGAGACTACACTTCCCATTGGAAAACTTTTGATTCATGATTTCAATTTCCTAGTCCCTACCCAGTTCCACACTTTTTTTTATTTGCTATTACAAGATCCATTAGCTGTATCTGAGTTTCCATTGCAAAGTATCTGAAAGAAAAGGGCTGTATAGCTATTTGCAGGGTATGTTGGATCAGTTTGTTTTCAGTCTTATTATGCTGGCATTCCAACTTCTGCAGGAGAGTCAACAACAACCAAGGTATGTTCATCCTGGAGTTTTCTTTACCATCTCTACCAAATTCCCCTAAAATCCATTGAGCTAATTGCTCTGCTTCACTGCTATCTTCCCCTCTGTTATATTAATAACATCATCAAACTAGCCCTTCACATCATGATGCAGCAATATATTCAAGCACCCAGTGATCTGTATGTGCATTGTCCTCCACTAAATTCAATCATGATATGACACAAGGTCATCTTATTCCATTTACATCCTAAGCCAAATATTAAAGTAAAGGACAATGACTAAGGTTAACAGTTTGTTATTTCACAGTCAGTGTTGGAATAAATTATGGAACTCATCAGTCATTCTAAAGTAAACAAAATAATGTTAATTTAACCATGATATAGTTTGTTCCACAATTGTCTTCCAGAATTTAGTCTGAGAAGATGTAGGACATAGTTTAGTGATGTACGTAATCGTGGTACATCTTCCTGGTCTGAAAGGACCTTCATCATATACTTATGAACTTGATTTATTAACTAAAGTATGAGACTTCATATTTGTCTCCATTGCTTTTCATCTTAAGAAATTCTGTCCAGTGTTTTAGCCTGTCAAGAAGTATTTGGATCCTTACTTAGTCATTCCTCATGGATTTGTGCCATCTGCAAAGTCAATAAGCATGCCATCTGTGCCTTCAAACAAGTAATTGGTAAAAATGTTAACTAATATAAGGACATAAAGTGATCTCTTAGGAAATCCATTGAAATCCAGCTAAGTTATCATTGTAATATTAATAATTGCTCTCTGATTCTAATCATAGAAATTGTTCTATATCATTTTAATTGGATTATTGTCTTATCCAATCCTCTCATTTTTCCATAAAAATAATATGATATACTTTATTAATTGTTAGAGTTAACATCTAGAAAAACTAATTCAAAAACATTCTCCCAATATACCTCTATTAAAATGTCATGAAAAATAAGGTTTGTTTGTCATGTACTCTTCTTAATTAATCTATAATGGTTCTTTATAATCATTGACTCATTTCATGTATATTTACGAACCATACCTTTAGTGACCCATTGTAGAATTTTTCCAGGTAGGATGTAAAACTAAGCTTATTGGCCTATAGTTTTCAGACTCTTATTCCTTAAAAAAAAAAACCAAAAAAAAAACCGGAATGTCTTTTTCCAGTCCTATGGTACCTTCCTGTTCTCTATGACCTTTAATATATCCCTGATACTGGCTTAACAATCAGATCTTTCATTTTTTTTTTTTCAGAAAAAAATTACCATCCATCTTCTATTTCTCTAGTGCAAACTTCATATTTAAGGTGAAATTATTTCTATGAAAGCAATCATTTTATTTACTGTTAAAATAAAATGAAAACCAAAACAATACAAAATAAATCCCCTCTTTGGTTTATCCACTTTTTGAAGGATGAAATGATTTTTTAAAAATTGAACAGTTATTAACTTATCCTTTCTATCCAAAGTGATCTCTAGAAGATGTCTGGATGATGTAAACCTTCCATTCCAGCTATATCATGCCTTTTTAGTTTTTTTAATATTTATTTTCTTTCAAATTACAACAGTCAATTCCACAATCCCTTGAGTTTGAAATTTTCTCTCTCCCCCTCCTCCCTCCTCCATCCCACAGCAGTATGCAATCTGATATAGGTTCTACAAATACTTTCACCTTTAAAATTAGTCAACTTGCAAAGAAGAGTTATAACCAAGGGAGTGAACAACAAGAGAGAAGGAAGAAAACAAAACAAAAAACGAGAGAGTGCAAATAAATTGTTTCAGTCTGCATTGAGAGTTCAATAGTTCTTTTCTCTGAATGTGGATATAAATCAAGCCTTTCTATCAGATATGTACTGAACTCTTCATCTATATCCCTTTTTTTCTTCATGTGGTCAGTAAAAATACCAGAATATTTTAAAAATCATTTAAAAATTTATTTTAAAAAATTTAAATTTTATTTAAATTTTTAATAAATTAATAATTTATTAAATAATAATAATTAAATAAATTAATTTTAATAAATTTAAAATTTATTTAAATAAATTCTCTTGAATTATAAAATTGCTTCATTTTCTCCATTCACTTAACTTTTTTAATACAAGATTTTGAGTTACAAATTTTTCTCCCCATCTTTCCCCTACCCCACCACAAAATAGCAAGCCTACTGAAAACCCCTTTCCCCAATCTGTTCTCTCTTATATCCTCCCTCACCCTCATCCTAACTTTCTAGTAAGGCAAGATGGATTCCTATACCCCAGTGCCTATATATCTTGTTTCCCAGTTGCGTGTAAAAAAACAAACATTTTTTAAATATTTGTTTTTGAAACTTTGAGTTCCAGAGTCTTTCCCTTGTTCCTTCCTCATCCACCTCCATTGGGAAGACAAGCAATTCAACATAGGTTGTACATTTATAGTTACTCAAAACATTTCCATAGTAGTTATATTGAAAAAAACTAACATATTTCCCTCCATCCTATCCCTCACTCCACTTAATCAATTTTCTACTTTGACACTGTACATTTTCAAAAGTGTTTGCTTCTAACTACCCTCTCCCCCATCTGCCCTTCCTTCTATCACCTCCCCTCTTATTCCCTAGCCCCCCCCCCCCATTTTCCTATAGGGTAAGATACACAATTGTGTTTGTATATTATTCCCTCCTTAAGCCAAATTCAATGACAGTAAGGTTGGCCCATTCCCTTTCACCTTCCTGCTCTCTCCCTCCATTGTAACAGTTTTCTCTTGCCTCTTTTATATGAGATAATTTACCTTAATCTATCTCTCTTTTTTTCCTTCTCCCAATATACTACTCTCTCAGCTCTTAAGTTTACTTTTTAGATATCATCCCTTCATATTCAATTCATCCTGTGCCCTCTGTCTATGTATACATGAATATACATATGCCCACACTCACATACATATTTGTAAATGCATACACACTGTTATAAATACATAGATGTCTATGTATACATACATACATACATACATACATACATATATACATATGTGTGTGTGTGTATTCCCTTCAAGTGACCTCATATTGAGAAAAGTTTAATGAGTAACTATTATTCTTTTTCCGTGTAGGAATATAAATAGTTCAACTTTAATGAGTTCATTATGATTTCTTTTTCCTATTTACCTTCTCATGCTTCTCTTGCTTCTTGTACATGAAAGTTAAATTTTCTGTTCAGCTCTGTTTTTTTTATCAAGAATGCTTGAAAAATTGTCTATTTCATTCAATGACCATATTTTTCCCTGAAGCATTATACTCATTTTTGCTTGGTAGGTGATTCTTGGTTTTAATCCTAGCTCCTCTGACCTCTGGAATATTATAAATCAAAGCCTCAATGTAGAAGCTGCTAGGTCTTGTGTTATCCTGATAGGGTTTCCACAATACTCAAATTGTTTCTTCCTGACTGCTTGCAGTATTGTCTCCTTGACCTGGGAACTCAGAAATTTGGCTGTAATGTTCCTAGTTTTCTTTTTGGGACCTTTTTCAAGAAAAAGTTCTGAAATCGTTCAATTTCTCTTTTGCTTTCTGGTTCTAGAATATCGGGGCAATTTTGCTTGATGATTCCTTGACAAATGTTGTCTAGGCTCTGTTATTGATCATGACTTTTAAGCAGTCCAATAATTTTTAAATTATCTCTCCTGGATCTATTTTTCAGGCCAGTGTTTTATCCAATGAGATATTTCATATAACCTTCTATCTTTTCATTTGTTTGGATCTGTTTTATAGTATCTTGATTTCTCATAGTTATTACCTTCCAGTTGCTCCAATCTAATTTTGAAAGAATTATTCTCTTCAGTAGTTTTTGAAATTCCTCTTCCATCTGGCAAATTTGACTTTTTGAGGCATTCTTCTCCTCATTGACTTTTTGGGGCTCTTTTGCCATTTGAGTCAGTCTACTTTTTAAGGTGTTATTTTCTTCAGTATTTTGTGGGGTCTCCTTTAGCAGGCTGTTGACTCTCTTTTCATGATTTTCTTGCATCATTCTCATTTCTCTCCCCATTTTTTCCCCTACTTCTCTTAATTGATTTTCAAAATCCTTTTAGCTCCTCCATAGCTTGTGACCAGTTCATATTTTTTTTTTGCTGAAGTTTTTGATGCCAGTGTTCTAACTCCATTTTCCTCCTCCAGTTTCATTCTTTGATCCTTTTTGTTTTCAAGAAAGGATTGCATGGTCTGATTGGGCTTCCTCTGCTTGCTCATCTTGCCAATTACTTGACATTTGAGCTCTTTGCCATGGAAGAACTCTACTTACAGAATGGAGAGAGCTGGAGCGTCTAGGTGGTGCAGTGAGTAGAGCACCAGCCCTGGGGTCAGAAGGACCTGAGTTCAAACCCAACTTCAGACACTTAACACACACACACACACACACACACACACACACACACACACACACACACAAACCTAGCTGTGTGACCTTGGGCAAGTTATTTAACCCAAATTGCCCTGTGCAAAAAAAAAAAAATGGAGAGAGCTTTGTCACAAATTGTTGGGGTTTTCACAGCTGCCTGAGCTATTATTTGGGTGCTCTTACTACAGCCTCCACAAGTTCTGGCACACTGGCCACACCCCCCAGGATAACCACCCTATACCTTGATCCAGAGCCAAGCAGGTCAAAACAAGACTGATTACCCTCTGAATTTTCACTTTGTACTCTTGCAGTGTGCAGGCCTGGAGCTCTGGAAGCAGCCTGGCAGTAGAAGCAGCTACAGCCGCTGTGCCTCTGCCACTTCTTGCCCCAGGGGCAGGGGCTGAACTGTTCCAACAGAGTTCCCCAGTGTACTTTTGTGTTATCTTTGGAATTTATGGGTTGAGAAGTGTGGAAGCTGCCACAGCCACTGGTGATTCACTGTTCTGAAGTCTTCTCTGGTGGACATTGGTCAGGGCCTCCCTGGGGCCAGAACCTTGGCTAATGGGGGACTTTGCTCAGCCCTCAATGCACTGTGATAGATCTTTCTTGTTTGTCTGTCAGGCTGTTTTCAGCTGGAGATTTGTTTCTCTCTGTCACTTGTGGGTTCTGTAGCTTTAAAATTTGTCCAGAGTCATTTTTTTACAGGTATTAGAAGTGGTTGGAGCCCAAGCCCACACCAAGTTTGTGCTTTTAGTCTGCCATATTGACTTCAAACTCCTCCATCCATTTATCTTTAGCTCAACTTTTTTTTTAACCATTTGGTTCTTGGGTTTGTTCAGGAGTCTAGTTTCTTGATATACAGTGCTATCTCCTCCTTGTTTTTACATACTCTGTTTCTTTTTTTTTATAATATACACTGAAATCTATATAACACTGGCTTATAAAAAGAGAGCATTTGCAGAGCTTACCTTCCAAATCCTAAAAGAGAGCTCTAGGAGTGATAAAGTGTCTGGCTACTTCTGGCTGGCAGTTTGTGAGTCAGGGTTTGTCAAAAATGACAAATAGTCTTGTTATTAACTCCTGAGCAATAAAAGACAATGACTCAGCTAATCCTTGCAGGGGAACTGTCTATCTTAGGTTTCTCTCTTTTCTTCTTTGGATTATAACTCTAGTCTTCTAGATCCAATAACATCAAACTCCCCACCCCCCATGCCATACACACATACCATGTGGGGTGGGAAAAGGAGGATTTACTCCTTTGCTCACCATAGCAAACATGAGCACATAGCAGCTAAAACACAAGCCCTGGCTAGGGACAAAGAGACTAGTGCACAGAAATTGTTTTATTAGCTTTATGTTCCTTTGACTCATTTTAGATGACTAAATAGAAGTCCTGAGATAAATTTGCCCAATTTTATTAACAAACTCATAAGTTGAAGAGGATGTGGATCCTGAATGCTGGTCCCAAATTTAAGGCAAGAGAACTTTCTGTATCTAATAAGAAAATCATCAAAATAAAGAGGAACCCACGCTTGGCCACAGCTGGCCAAAAGACAAGAACTTTGAGCAGACAGTGCAGACATGAGCTGAAATATAATAATGCCTACTGAGAAATCCCACAAATAACTTTAGATTCTGATGATGTTTGAAGCTTAACCTCTAAAGACAATATATTAGTAGATATAAATTTAATTATCTTACCTAATTATGTATTTCTGATGTTGTTTGCTATTATTATTATATGTCCTTCATTTTGAAAGAAGACCAATGACATAAAGAGTGTGGTGTATTGACTTAGAAGCAAATCGGATTTAAATAAGGAAGGGCTGTGTAAAATCATCAGCCTCACTCTCTCCTCCAGAGTCATATCAGTGTTCAGTGGTAAGATATGAGTTAGAAAAATTGGCAGTAACATGATCACAGGCATTATATATATATATATATATATACATATATATATATATATACATATATATATATATATATATATATTTTTTTTTTTTTTAAGCAATTGGGGTTAAGTAACTTGCTCAAGGTTACACGGCTAGTATTATTTATGCGTGGGCGCTCATTTTCTGAGGCCGGATCTGATCTCGGGTCATCCCAACTCCGAGGCCGGCGCTCTTACTCACTGCGCCACCTAGCTGCCCCTTTAGGGCAATTGGGGTTAAGTAACTTGCCCAAGGTTACACGGCTAGGTTTTTGTTTGTGTGGATTAAGTGTCAGAGGCCGGCTCCGAACTCAGGGCCTTCTGATTCCAGGGCCGGCACTCTATTCACTGCGCCACCTAGCCGCCCCCAATATTACTATCCTTTGATAGGTGTACCCCATCTCTAACTATGATTTTATCATTCCAATAATTCAACCTAAGATTAAAGCAAGAAATCTATATGTAGGCTTTTTTAATATTTACATGTCTTACTTTCTTCTTATTAAAACTTTATGATAACCTGGAAAGAGTACTTCTTAAATAGTCAAACAACATACCCTGCCTTTACAAAGTTTGGTTGAAATTCTTATTTTGTTACAAGAAAAATAATAACGTAAACAGTTAATACATACATCCTCCACAAACATACACACACACACACACACACACACACACACACACACACACACACACATTAGAATTCCAGTTGAAATATTGATTAGCTTAGATTTATAAGAAATGAGTTTGTATCTTCTTTTATCTACTTGCAAGTTAAGTGAGCTTGGATAATCCATTTAACCACTCAGTGCCTCAATTTAATCCTTTGCAAATAATTTCCCTAAAATTCATCTGGTTTTGGATATATAATCATTATATTATTTTATAATATTTCAGTAGGAACAGAATGTTGTAGATGTAAAGCTTTTAGAGACTGTAATGGCAAGTAAAGAAGTAGTTAACAACTTGTTTCAGTTACTTAGTTGACACCTTGTTTCAGTTCTTCCCCATGATTTTATTTTGTTGTTGAGTCTTTGTTGAGAATTAGAAATTATGAACCCCACAACTTGTGCACTGTTTCTGATGCAACAGGAAGGGGAAGAGCTAATGATCATATATAAGGAGAAGCCCAGGCTAGGGAGAGCAGAACTTAAAAAGAGAGAAGAACTGAGAAGAGAGCAGAATGCTTACGGTGGCAGAGTTAAGAAGGAGAAAATTGGTGGTATCCCTGCACTGTATGCTTGTCTGTTCTGCCTGTGTTGATATTTGTTTGTGATACTTTGTACAGAAGCCCTGGCACCTTACTAGAAGCCCTGAAAGAAGATTTTCTGATTGGCTATTTACAGAAGTCCTGGAGGAGGGATTCAGAGGCCCTGGGACTGTACTGATGATTTGTGTTGAGTTCTCACACCTTGTTTGTGGTCTTTGTTGATTTCAATCTTGATGATTTGTGTTGATCTCTTGGACCTTGTTTGTGGGTCTCTGTTGATTTCATGGACAGATAGTGAATTGATGATGGTGCCAGCAATGTGCTTGAATGTTGTTTTGGCTCTGTTAAGCTTTGTCATCCCAGAAACATAAACTGTGAAGGACTTGAGTTCGACTGGACACTGTGAACTTCAATATGGAACAGGAACTGGACAAGGAAATGGACAGGGAATTCGACAAGGAACTGGACAAGGAATTGGATGAGGAACTGGAAGAGAAGCTGGACAAGTAGCTGAGAGATGTCTGCCTTTGAATCCATGTGACAGTTGGGTAGATTTGCACAGCATCTGGGACCATGGAAGAAGAACCATGGAATTTGAGAAATAGCCTCGAGTCAAGAAGAAAGGACCTCTTCTTGAGTACTTAATGCTAACTGAGACGATTTTGATTTACTGTGATGTAGGGGGTGGAGAACTCTGACCTTTGTTCTTTGTATCCCTTAAGGATGCTTGTTCCTTAAGGATGATTGTGTTAAACTCTTACTGAATGATATTTTTGGCTTAAAACTATGTGGCCACTTTGGTGAAAACTATGTGGCCACTATATTGATAACTTGTTATGCTATAACATTGTGAATGCTGTACTTTGATTTCTATGAATGTTTTGTCTTAATTTGTTACTAGATAGAGAGTTCACTATACTGTGTAATCAGAACCTTGAAGATGCCCACAGCAGCAGTCCTCTGTGAAGCTGCTCATGCTTGGCTTTACAGAGACTTCAATGGTTTTCCAGGATAATCCCTTTATTTGTATATGTGCACGATAAGTTCCAAAAAAGTTAAGTGACTTTGTTAAAGGTCACACTTTAAGTAAGTGACACAACTAAGGTAAACTTGTAGCCAATTTGATACAAGGATAAATTCTTATCCTCAATTATAATTATCAAAGCATTAGCGATATATATATATATATATATATATATATATATATATATATACACACACGTATATGTGTGTGTGCCTACTATACTGTGTTTTATGAATTTGACTGTGTAATTTCACACTGCAATGATTCTTTTCTTAATAGAGTATATAGATCAATTTGCAAAATAAAGTATAAAATAGAACTGCAAAATGGAAAAAAAAGTTTCATGTACACTTGCTCAATTCCCCAAATGAAAAAAAGACTACCGTAGAAAAAGAGGAAAATTTCTTATAGTTACTCAAATTTTAAGAAAGAAATGAAAGAGTGGAGATATAAAAATATATGAACCACTGAATCTAAGAAGATGGTGCTAATGGTGTTCATTTGCATAAGGCATTTGCTTTAAAAATAAATGCAGATGAGGAAAACAAGAATTTATTACCTCGTCTTTCATTCTTTGCTTCATCTCATCTCTACAGGGAACGGATCAGTTCTAATATTCTTTAACTCTTTTACCTCTTATTTAGGATAACTGCTCTTGGCAAACAGAACTGTAAAGTTATGCAAGAGGAAACTAAATGTGTTTGAAATTGATAAAGATTGGACAGAGCTATATTTTAGAGAATGTGAATTTTGGTAAATATATTTTAATGCAAATCTTTTCAAGCAAATGTCAGGATCACTGGTGATATTTCATACAGTTGAAACACACTCATTGTTGACCTGTAGCAAGCTGTAAACTAAAGATTTAAACTCTAAGCAGGAATATTAAAAAAAAAAATCTCCTGTATATTTCCTGATAAACAAAGCTGCTTCCTTGGGCATTTTCTGTTTCAATAAAAGGTTAAGGAACACATTTTATAACAGTACTGTCAGAGTAGAAAGAAGTAAAACCTCCTTACTATGTTGTTTACTTACATAGGCAAACATGGAAACAAATAGTTTCTCAGGAAAATTAGTACATAAATTTCCTCCTTGACTGGAATATTTTGCAGTACACACACATGTACACATATGCACATACATGTGAAATTTACGTAACAAAGGTATATTTTAATAGTACCATACTTTGCCTAATAGCCATCACAGATTTCATGCCAAATCTTTTTTTGCAAAAGAGTAGGATCCAGCCATTATATGAAACTTTACAAATTGTTCCAGTACTACTTAAAAACCATTTATTACTAAAGTGTAGGGCTGGCAGATAAATTGTACAGCTTTAATACCATAGGAAGATAAAAGTCTTACCAAAAAAGTAACTTACTCATGGCAGCTTTGCCTGCCTGCCTGCTCCCCCTCACTCCAACAGCTCTTCATTGGATTGAATGGCAGTATTGCCAGTACTGTAGCATTCTAAAGAAACCACACAAGTTGTTTTTGTTTTTGTTTTTTTTTAATATACTGACAATGCATGTGCATGGAGAATTATAGGCTCATGATTCTCAATGCATGATAAATAAATGCAAATCCATATGCCACTGGTAAATACATTGCTGCTCTATTTCTTACTTACAAATTTTTGGACTGAAAAAACAGGGTGGGATGATTTTATATACACATACATACATGCACACAAATATGTGTGTTTGTGAATCTATATTTGTGTCTATGTTGTTAAATACTAGAATATGTATATACAAATATACATGCATGCATCAAAACATATACATATATACACATAGAAATGAAAATATGTACTTTCAAGTGTGTATGTATATGTATATATTTTGTATAAACACATGGATATATACATATACTTTTATTTGTGTAAGTTTGCTTTTAAGTCAAATCTCTAAAGCAAAAGAATAGGGGAGAACGAAGATACACTTTTCCAAAGTCAATCAATATTAATGCTACAGTGACCTGATATACACAGAAGGACAGTGAAAAGGTTATTTTGTTACTGCTTTGTGGATACAGGAATACGTTTAAGGGACATGCAGTTTACTGGGTATGTCTCATTGTGGGTAATTTTCAATTATTTTGGAAACAGCAGAGTAAGAATTATTCTAACTTTTATTTTAATTTACATGAGGCAATGACAGACAGAAGCAGATATAGGATAGAATATATTTTGGAACCTGTCTTTGGTGTCACTATTCTTTTTTGTGTTACTTAAAAACTTCATAGAAATAGAAGCCAGATCAGAAAATCTGAGAATGAGTATACTTCTTGAGCACTTCTGTTGAGGAGGAAGCACCTCAAGTTATTCTAAATTAAAGCAATATTTTATGTAGTTATTTCAATATCTTGTGCTTGCTTTAACTATGCCACAACTTTTAGTTGCTTTCTCTAGGAGAAACTTGATTTTCCAGTGACTTAAGAATTGTTACATTTGGGAAGCTAGGTGGCACAGTGAATAGAGCACCAGCCCTAGAGTCAGGAGGACCTGAGTTCAAGTCTGGCCTCAGACACTTAACACACACACATACACACACACACACACACACACACACAAAACACTAGTTGTGTGACCTTGGGTAAGTCACTTAACCCCAACTGCCTTCCAAAGAGCAAAAAAAAAAAGAATTGCTACATTTCCATAGTTCCATGAAAATAGCCAAACTGTTAAATATGGGAAAGCAGAGGAAGTAGTGCTATTTGAGACTTTCAATACTGGCACCCAGGTGCCATGAACACAATTCTGATTGAGAGAAGAATGTTAATTGGGGAAAAATAGATAAATACTCAAAGGATATACACAGGCAGTTTTCAGAGAAAGAAATTAAAGATATCTATAAACATATGAAGAAATGCCCTAAATCACTATTGATTAGAGAAATGCAAATCAAAACAACTCTGAGATACCACATCTCTCCAGTCAGATTGGCTAAGATGAAAAAACAAGAAAGTGACAAATGCTGGAGAGGATGTGGACAAATTAGAACAGTAATACATTGCTGGTTGAGTTGTGAACTTGTCCAACCATTCTGGAGAGGAATCTGGAATTATGCCCAAAGGATTATAAATAATTTCATACCCTTTGACCCAGCAATACCACAGCTAGGGTTATATCCCAAAGAGATCACAGAAGTGGGAGAAAGGCCCATATGTACAAAAATATTTATAGCAGCCCTTTTTGTGGTTGCAAAGAATTGGAAACTAAAGGGGTGCCCATCAATTGGGGAATGGCTAAACAAGTTGTGGTATATGAATGTAATGGAATATTATTGTGCTATAAGAAACGAGGTGACAGATTTCATAATTACTTGGAGAGACTTATACAAACTGATGCTGAGTGAGAAGAGTAGAATCAGAACGAATTTGTGTACAATCACAGACATATCTGTGATGACCAATTATGACAGACTGGACTCTTTTCAGCAATGCAGTGATATAAGTCAATCCCGAAAGACTCAAGAAAGAGAGAAATGTGCCATCCAGAGATATAACTAGAAAGAACTGAGACTGAATCCTGATGGAAGCAAACTAAATGATCTTTTTCTTTTCATTGTTTGGTTTTATTTCTTCTTTACCATCTTTCATCCCACCTAGTACAATATGCCTTTATAATTGGAATAATGTCTAATATGAATGTATTTGCAGATCCTATACTGGACTATATGCTGTCATGGGAGGGGGGAGGGAAGTAAAGGAAATTTGAAAATCAAGGAACTATGGAATTGAATCTTGTTAACTGAATCTAAACTAATAAATTAATTTTTAAAAATAGGTAAATCGGATTGGCTTGAGACATTAGTGAAGAGTAGGTCTATCCATCTTCCTACCCTGAAAATTTTCTTTTTGAATCCAGAAAAGGACCTTAATCATTTAAGTTCCCAGTCAATATACCAAAATACTTGTACAAAATACAATGTACAAAATACAAAAGACTGAGTAGAGTCTGAGGGCAAGGTATAGATATTTGTTTGTTAAATCGTTTATTCTAACAAAACAGTCTCTATGATTAGGCTCATTTGTCAGCTAGTGAAAGCTGTGACAAAGAAAGAAAGAGAGGGGATAGAAAAAGCAGCTCAAGAGAGGGTAAGGGAAGGGAAGACCATAACTGAAAAATCTGTTAAAAACAAGAGAATTACTCTCCACATAACTTATGTTCTTTGATTTATCAAAGCATTTAATTTAAATTTATATTTATCATCATTTGCTTTTATTTTATATTTCTATCCTTTCATATCTTTTCTGTCCTCCTATCTTTCTTTTAGTACTTTTTCAAGTAATGAGTAATTTTCAAACTTATTGATTTATAGTAAACTTTTGCACCTCCTATTAATTCTTACTTTTAAAATATTTACCTTGAGAATGTAGATATTTTCTTCATTGAAGTTATATAGGTTAGGGGCTTAAGAAGAATGAAAATTTTAAGAAAGAAATCTCAAAAGTTACATACTTGTACAACTAGAAGAATAATGGTACTTTCAAAAGAAACACTAAAGTCTACGCAGGTGGTGGATTTGCAAGATAAAGATTATGAATTTTTTAGTTCTGTATTTTTTTAGCTATGTAGAGCTATGGATGTCAATGCAATGTACATTTTGAAATGCTCAATATACAGTTAGCTCAGGGATATTTGTGTTTGATAGATAGACTTGTGTGTTTTCCACATTATGATGACATTTAAACACATCATTGTTGAGAAGTTTAGCAAGAGAGGGTATATATAGAGAAAATAAGAACCAGTATGAAGACCTGTGTTATATCCATAATTAGTGGCTAGGTTATTGATGATTATTCAGCAAAAGGTATTGAGAAGGATCTGTCAAGGTGTAAAGCCAAGCTTTTCAGAGGAATGCTATTGTGAACAGCTTTTAAGGTTCTGATTACATAGCATAGTCAACAAACTATATATTCAATAACAAATCAACAGAACATTCACACTAAATCAAGTTATAGCATCCATAATGTTACAATTTATCACAGATAATCAAAATTCAGGATCCACAACAACTTATCACAGAAAATGGCCACATGGTTTTCACCATAGTGGTCACACATATTTGAACAAAGTGTGATCACTGAGTCAATAAATCACTTAGTAAATCAATCATTAGATCAACTCAATCATTCAGTCATCCTTAAGGAGGCTTTCCTCCTTAAGGGTCACAAAACACAATAGTCAAAGTTCTCCACTCACGGGGCACACTAAGTTACAATATCAATCACTACTCAGCATTCTCTTAAGAGGTAGCATAAAATACACAGGCCATCCACCCCTGAGTCACAAATAAGTTACAATCTTCTCAGTCAGTACACAGTATACAAGTAAAGTCTTCTTTCAGCTTGCTGCAAGATAGTCTCTCAGATTCCATGGATGCTCTTCCACAGTTCCAACTCCTACCTGTATTCACCAAACTGCCACCTGGGTTCAAAGGCAGATAGCTCTCAATTCCTTGTCCAGCTCTTCAGTGCTGTTCTTTGTCCATGCTGGAGCTCACAGTGTCCAGTCCACCTTAAATCCTTCACAGTGTCTGTTCCCAGGAAGTCAAGACTTAACAAAAACACAAAAAAGGCTCATTCAAAATACCCATATCACAATCATGCTTCCTCAGTCTTTGGCAGCTCCCAGGAGAAGCTGGTAGCTCCCCAGCAGAAGCTCCAGCTGGTTCTCAGAATCAAAATCACTTTACCCAGGTTCCCAAAATCAAAATCATTCCCTCTAGCCTGGGCCTTTCCTCTTCAGTCTCCTTGGCAGCAGCTGCTTCTGCCTCTTGGAAGCTTAACCCAAGGATTTCGGACATTCCCAACCAGGGTCTTATTTACAATATTGCTTCTGCCTATTCATCCCCTTCCTGTTACATCAGCAACCAGAGTTCATACCTTCTGTTTCTTTAACAGAAGCTTAATTTGAACTAGGTGCTAAGTATCTCTTAGCTTAGCAATACAAAAGGAACTTCAGATGTCATTACCATTACACAAACACATAGTAGAAGAGACCAAAATCAGTAGAAACAAACAAAAAAAAGAAGAAAAAGAAGAAAAGATGCTTGCAATTCAGAAAGGAAGAAAGAATTGGAGAGGATTGGGTCAAACATTAGATACATATGAAAAAACATGAGGGTGGAGAAAAGTCCATATTACACAATTAAGACATCAATGATAAGGGGTAGTTAGTAGTGCAGTGAGTAAGAACACTGGCCCCTGCATTGGGATGACCCTGGCTTCAGAAAATGAGCACCTACACATAAATAATGACTGGCAGTGTAACCTTAACCCCAATTGTTTGAAAAAAAAAGACATCATTGATAGTGGTGCAGTGAATAGAGAATTGGCCCTGGAGTCTGGAGGAGCTGAGTTCAAATCCAGCTTCAGACACAACACACACACACACACACACACACACACACACACACACAGCTATTCGTGTCACCTTGGGTCAGTCACTTAACCTCAATTGCTTTACCTTTCCCTCTCAAAAAATAAAGGAAAAAAATATAGATCATTGAGAACATTAAATTTCTAACTTATCCTTTGCACTGATTTATATACTTCTGTAGTTGATTTTTGGGTAATCCCAGTCTCTTCATATTGAGGAATATGGAGGTTAGTCAGTCCTGAGTATCTGAGTAATCTCATAAATAATTGGGTTTCCAATTTGCTGTCAGGTCTGACATTTATTTCTTCCTATTCTGAGGCTCTGTGTTGACATGCCTGTGATAGTCTTCATACTTTTTGCAACTTTCTTTAATCGAGGATTCTTTTTTTTTCTTTTCATATCTTGGAAAAAATCAGTTTTTGCACTTTCTTTTCTTGAATTGACATGACTTAGGAATCATTTCCACTGCTTCCCTTTGATCTTGGCTGTGGGAAACCTAATTTGGTGCAGGGAAGGAATGCCAACTGAGAATTCTATTTATCAAAGTTCTTTGCAGGCAACTCATGTTTTCTTCTTTTATTTTTGCATGTAAGAGGTACATTTTTTTCTTTTTTTTCTTGTATTCATCTTTAAATACTCTTATCACACAAATGTCTGTATTTCCTACATCTATATGCATATTTTTATTTTTATTTTGTGATTTTTTTAAGTTTTTTTTTGTTTTGATGAATTTATTGGTTTACTTTTAGTTTACAAGGTTCAATTCCAAAATTCCTTGAGATTCAAATTTTCTTTCCCTCTATGACAGCATACAATCAAGTATAGGATCTGCAAATACTTTCACATTAGACATTAGTGAGGTTACAAAGACTGATTGTTCCAGATGGAATGAAAAATGGTAAAGAGGAAATAAAAACAAACAAGAAAAAGAAAAAGATTAGGTAGTTTACTTCAATCTGTATTCAAATTCAGTTCTTTCTCTGGATGTAGACATCTCTCTCCATCATGAGTCTTTTGGGATTGACTTATATCACTGCATTGCTGAGAAGAGTCCAGTCTATCATAGTTGGTCATCACACATACATTCTGTCTGTGATTGTGTACAAATGTCTCCTGGTTTTACTCTTCTTACTCAGCATCAGTTCTTATAAGCCTCTCTAGGTAAATATGAAATGCATCTGCTCCTTGTTTCTTATAACATAATAGTATTACATTACATGCATATGCCACAACTTGTTCAGCCATTCCCCAATTAATGGGCACACCCTTAATTTCCAATTCTTTGTCACAAGAAAAAGAGCTGCTATAAATATTTTGGTACATATGGGTCTCCCTCCCACTTTTATGATCTCTTTGGAATATAACCCTAGAAGTGGTATTGCTGGGTCAAAGGGTATGAAATACTTTATAGCCCTTTGGGCATAATTCTAGATTGCTCTCCAGAGTGGTTGGATAATTTTACAACTCCACCAGCAATGAATTAGTGTTCCAATTTGCCTCCATCCTCTTTAGAATTTCTCATTTTCCTGTTTTGTCATCTTAGCCAATCTAAGAGGTGAGATGTGGTACTTTAGAGTTGTTTTGATTTGTATTTCTTTAATCAATAGTGATTTAGAGAATTTCTTCATATGCTTAGAGATATCTTTAATTTCTTTCTCTGAAAACTGTCTGTTCATATTCTTTGACTATTTATTAATTGTGGAAAGACTTGTATACTTATATATTTGACTCAATTCTCTGTATATTTTAGAAATGAGTCTTACTCATGAAGGAGATAGATGCCTACATCCAGAGAAATAACTTGAAAGAACTGAGCTTGAATCATGATGGAAGAAAACTAATTGATCTTTTTCTTTTCATTGTTTGGTTTTATTTTTCTTTGCCATTTTTCATCCCATCTAGTACAATATCCCTTTGTAACTTGACTAATATCTATTGTGAAAGTATTTGTATATCCTATACTGGAATATATGCCATTGTGGGGGGTGAGGGGAGGAAGGGAAGGGAAATTTGAAACTCAAGGAAGTATGGAATTGAATCTTGTCAACTAAAAATAAACAAATAAATTTAAAAAAAAAAAGAAATGAGTCCTTCAGGGGGGCAGAGCCAAGATGGTGGAGTAGAAATAAGACATCTGCACAGTTCCAGCTCCGACCACTTCCAATTTATGTAAAAGCAAACTCTAAAGAAACTTTGGAGTTACAGAACCCAAAAAATGATGCAGAGAAGCTAACTTCCTGCTGAGGACAGTTCGGCACCCCAGCAGGGAGTGGCTAGCGTAGTGCTCTGGGAGCTCAGCCCAGACCCCTGTGAGCCAGAGGTTTTAGCCCCAGGGAAGCACAACCAGCAGCTGGCTGGAAGGACTTCATAATACCAGCAGCTGTGGTTTTCCAGAATTATCAACACATAGATGCCAAGGACAAAGTGAAAGGTTAGTGCCCTATGTACTTTGGGACCCACTAGTTGTGAAATTGCTTTGGCTAGGCACAGGTGGTGCCATATTGTAGCTTCAGCTCCTGGCCTGTGGGCTGCAGGGGAGCTGGTGACCTGTCTGGGGGGTAATCAATCTTGTTTTAACCTTATTGGATCTGGATTACAGTCTGGGGCAGAGGACTTGGGGTGTGTGACCAGCATGCCAGAGCTTGTGGAGGATTCAGAGAGGGCAACTAACTAATACCTCTGGCAGCTGAAAAAAAAAAACCAGCATTTGGGATGGAATTTCCCCTGTCTGGTGGGAGTGTCCTACTATGGCAACAAGCCCCAAAATCAAGTAAGTTATGGCAACATGCCCAGGTAAAGGAAACAAAATAAACAGAAAAAAATAAACATTAGACTCCTATTTTGGGGGCAAAGAGGAACAAAGCATGGAACAGAAGGAGGACCGTGAGGTCAGAACTCCTGCACCAAAAGCTTCAATTGAAAATACGGGCTGTTTACAGGCCATACAGGACCTTAAAAAGCAGATAAGAGAATTGGAGGAAAATTAGGGAAGAGAAATGAGAATGATGCAAGAATATTATGAAATGAGAGTCAACACCTTGTCTGAGGAAAATACCACCTTAAAAAATAGACTAACTCAAATGTCAAAAGATGGTCAAAAAGGCAATGAGGAGAAGAATGCCTTAAAAAGCTGAATTTGCCATGTGGAAAAAAGAATCTGAAAAATTCACTGAGGAGAATCATTCCTTCAAAATTAGACTGGAGCAAATGGAAGCTAGTGACTTTATAAGAAATCAAGATGTTGGGGCGGAGCCAAGATGGCGGAGTAGAAACAGCTCGTCCAAGCCTCTCTGCCCCCAGATTCTCCACAAACTATGTAAAAAAGGACTCTGAAAATCTTCTGGAGCCCCAGCACCCACAGAACGACACAGAGAAGCTAACCTCCCGCTGAGGACAGCCCAGCAGCCCTGCAGGAAGGACCAGCGCAGTGGTCTGGGAGCCGGCAGCGCACAGAGCGCAGGAGCCGAGCAGAGCCCAGGTCCACTTGAGCCGAGGTTTTAGCCCCAGGGCGGCAGGGCCAGCAGCCGGCTGGAGGAACCCCAGAACACCAGGAACTGTGGAGACGCCAGAATTATCAACATAGACTTGCCTAGGACAGAGTAAGAGGTTAGTGTCCTATGGACTTTGGGACCTGTATTTGGGGAATGCGTCAGCTCCCTCCCCTGGGGGCTAGAAGCCCCTGAGGAGACACGCCATTTTGTAGTTTTCAGAGGCATTTCCGGCTCCCAGCCTACAAATCGTGGGGAGATCCAGCGATCAGTCTTGGGGGTAATCGCTCTTGCTTTAACCTCCCTGGATCTGGATTGTGATCTAGGGTGGAAGTTGTGGGTGGGTTTACAGCTTGCCAGAAACGGAAGTTGCCCCCCACACACGTTCGGGACGAAAATTCCTCTATCTGGCCTTAAAGCCATGGTGTGGCAACAAGCCCAAAAGTCAAGTAATTAAGTGGCAACATGCCAAGGCAAAGGAAACAGAAAAATACAACCCTAGACTCCTATTTTGGGGGCATAGAGCGGGAAAAGGACTGTGAGGTCAGAAGTCCTGCTCCAAAAGCCCAAGGGGAAAACATGAGTGGGTTGCAGGCCACAGAGGACCTTAAGAAGGACTTTAAAAATCAAATGAGAGAAGTGGAGGAAAAATTGGAAAGAGAAATGAGAAGGATGCAGGAAAAGTAGGAAATGAGGGTCAACAGCCTGACTGAGGAAAACAACACCTTAAAAAACAGACTAACTCAAATGGCTAAGGAGGCCCAAAAGGGCAATGAGGAGAAGAATGCCTTAAAAAGTCGAATTTGCCAGATGGAAAAAGATCTCAAAAGTTCACTGAGGAGATTCATTCCTTCAGAGTTAGACTGGAGCAAATGGAAGCTAATGACTTTATGAGAAATCAAGATGCTGTTAAGCAGATCCAAACAAACGAAAGATTAGAAGGCAATGTGAAATATCTCATGGGAAAAACCACTGACCTGGAGAATCAATCCAGGAGAGACAATTTAAAAATTATTGGACTACTTGAAAGCCATGATCAAGGAAAGAACCTAGAAATCACCCTTCAAGAAATTCTCAAGGAAAACTGCCCTGATGTTTTAGATCCAGAGGGCAAAATAGAGGTTGAAAGAATCCACAGATCACCTCCTGAAAAAATCCCAAAAAGAAAACTCCCAGGAATATTATAGCCAGGTTCCAGAATCCCCAGATCAAGGAGAAAATACTACAAGCAGCCAGGAAGAAACAATTTCAATATTGTGGAAACACAATCAGAATAGCCCAGGACCTGGCAGCTTCTACACTGAGGAAGAGAAGGGCATGGAATATGATATTCCAGAGGGCAAAAGACCTGGGAATGAACCCAAGGGTTACCTACCCAGCAAAACTGAGTATTTTGTTTCAGGGGAAAATATGGTCATTCAGTGGAATAGAGGACTTTCAAGCATTCTTGAGGAAAAACCAGAGTTGAATAGAAAATTTGACATCCAGACACAAGAAGGAAGAGATGCCTGAGAAGGTAATCAGGGAAAAGAAATCAAAAGGAACTTATCAAAGCTGAACTATTTACATTCCTATATGGAAAAGCAGTAACTGTGACTGATGATATCTTTCTCACTATGAAAATAATGGAAGAAGGGGTGTGGTCATATGAATACATATGTGAATGTGTGTGTATATGGTTACAGTTATATATGGATAGTGGGCATAGGTTGATTTTGTTGGGAAGGGAGAGTACTCAAGGGATGAAATTATGAGGTGAGAGAGGAAAGTGGCAAGAGGAGATGGGGAGAGACATAGTAGGGTAAACTATCTCATGTAGGGAAGTGGGTGCAAAGGAGGGGGAGAATAAGGAAGGCTAAAAAGGCAAAACCACATTCACATTGAATTTGGTTCAGGGAGAAAATGACATACATGCTAAATGGGATATCTCAACCTGCAGCAGGATAGGGGGAAGGGGGATGAGAGGAGAGATGATGGATGGGAGGGCAGCCTTGGGGTGAGGGGAGGTTGGAAGTACCCACTATAGAAGAGGGACAGGATCATGTAGGGAATGGACCAGGTGGGGGGTGGGATGAGTGGGAGGGCATTATAAGCAGCCTTGAACAATATATCTACTATGATAATGTTTTGCATAGCTAGACATGTACAACATATACTGAATCACTTATCTCCCAAGAGGGAATGGGTGACAAGGGAGGGAGGAAATGGATCTGAAATTCGAGGTATTAACATTAAATGTTTCAAATATATATAAATACTATTATTAATACTCTTTTGCCTGTAATTGGGAGATAAGATGTGCAGGCATTGGGACACAAAGATTCATCTTCCTCTAATGGAAAAGTTGATGGGGGTATGGGAGAAGGTATGGGAGAGAGCAGATTGGAGGAAGCGATATCTTGTGGGACTGCTATTCTGGGAGGTTGGGTAGGGGAATAATGGGGGGAAAATGATTGTAACTCAAAATCTGGCGGAAATGAATGATGTAAAAGAGAAGTTAATAAAGTATTTGTTTAAAGAAATAAAAAAAAAAAGGGGAAAAAAAAAGAAATCAAGATGTTGTTAAAGAGACCCAAACAAATGAAAGAATAGAAGGCCATGTGAAATATCTCATGGGAAAAAGCACTGACCTGGAAAATATATCCATGAGAGATAATTTAAAAATTATTTGACTACCTGAAAAACATGATCAAAAAAAGAACCTAAAAGTCATCCTTCAAGAAATTCTCAAGGAAAACTGCACTGATGTTTCAGAACTAGAGGGCAAAATAGAGGTTGAAAGAATCCACCAAACACCTCCTCAAAAAGAACTCAAAAAGAAAACCTCTAGGAATACCATAGCCAGGTTCTAGAATTCCAGGATCAATGCAAGAATATTACAAGCAGCCAGGAAGAAATAATTTGAATATTGTGGAAACACAATCAGGAGAGCATAGGATCTGGCAGCTTCTACACTGAGGGATTGAAGGGTTTGGAATACGATATTTCTGAGGGGAAAGGAGCTGGGATTAAAACCAAGAATCACCTACCCAGCAAAACTGAGTATCATGTTTCAGGGAAAATATGGTCATGCAGTGGAATATAGGAATTTCAAGGATTCTTGATGAAAAAATCAGAATTTAACAGAAAATTTGACATTCAGATACAAGAAGCAAGAAAAGCTTGAGAAGGTAAACAGGGAAAAGAAACCATAAGGTACTTATCAAAGTTGAACTATTTACATTCCTACATGGAAAAATGATAATTGCAACTAATGAAACGTTTCTCAGTATGAAAATAGTTGAAGAAGGGTATGTGGGCATATGAATACATATGTGAATGTTTGTATATATGTTCACAGATATATATAGATAGATAGATAGATAGATAGATAGATAGAGAGCACAGGTAGAATTTAATGGGAAGGGATGATACTTAAAAGGTGAAATTAAGAGGTAAGAGGAATATAACAAGAGGAGATGGGGATAGACATAAAGGGTTAAACTATTCCATACAGAAAAGGCAAGGGAAAATGGCAACAAGGGAGGGGAAGAACAGGAAGGCAAAAAGGCAAAACCTTCTCATTGAATTTGGCCCAGGGAGAGAATGACATACATTCTGAATAGGATATCTCATCCTACAGGAGAGTAAGGGGGAAAGGGATGAGAGGGGGGATGATGGAAGGGAGGGCAGGCTAGGGTTAGGGAAGTTGGAAGCACATACATTTGAAAAGGGACAGGATCAAAGTAGAGAATAGAACAAGTGGGACATAGGATAGGAAGGAGGGAAATATAGTCAGTCTTTTAAAATATATCTACTATGATAATGTTTTGCATAGCTACACATGTACAATATATACTGAATTGCTTATGTTCTCAGTAAGGGTGGGTGACAAGGGAGGTAGGGAAGGAATCTGGAATTTGAAGTTTTAAATTCAAACATTTACAAATATATAAATACTATATTTAATGCTATTTTACATATAATTGGGAAATGAGATGTGCATGCATTGGGGCATATCGATTTACAATGCCCTATTGGAAAAGTCGAAGGTGGTATGGGTGAAGATAGGGGAGAAACCCTAGACTCCTATTTTGGGAGCATAGAGCAGGAAAAGGACTGTGAGGTCAGAAGTCCTGCTCCAAAAGCCCCAAGGGGAAAACATGAGCGGGTTGCAGGCCATAGAGGACCTTAAGAAGGACTTTAAAAATCAAATAAGAGAAGTGGAGGAAAAATTGGAAAGAAAATGAGAAGGATGCAGGAAAAGTATGAAATGAGGGTCAACAGCCTGACTGAGGAAAACAACACCTTAAAAAATAGACTAGCTCAAATGGCAAAGGAGGCCCAAAAGGGCAATGAGGAGAAGAATGCCTTAAAAAGTCGAATTTGCCAGATGGAAAAAGAATCTCGAAAGTTCACTGAGGAGATTCATTCCTTCAGAGTTAGACTGGAGCAAATGGAAGCTAATGACTTTATGAGAAATCAAGATGCTGTCAAGCAGATCCAAACAAATCAAAGATTAGAAGGCAATGTGAAATATCTCATGGGAAAAACCACTGACCTGGAAAATAGATCCAGGAGAGACAATTTAAAAATTATTGGACTACCTGAAAGCCATGATCAAGGAAAGAACCTAGAAATCACCTTCAAGAAATTCTCAAGGAAAACTGCCCTGATGTTTTAGATACAGAGGGCAAAATAGAGGTTGAAAGAATCCACCAATCACCTCCTGAAAAAGATCCCAAAGAAAACTCCCAGGAATATTATAGCCAGGTTCCAGAATCCCCAGATCAAGGAGAAAATACTACAAGCAGCCAGGAAGAAACAATTTCAATATTGTGGAAACCCAATCAGAATAGCCCAGGACCTGGCAGCTTCTACACTGAGGGATTGAAGGGCATGGAATATGATATTCCAGAGGGCAAAAGAGCTGGGAGTGAACCCAAGGGTCACCTACCCAGCAAAACTGAGTATTTTGTTTCAGGGGAAAATATGGTCATTCAGTGGAATAGAGGACTTTCAAACATTCTTGAGGAAAAAAAACAGAATTGAATAGAAAATTTGACATCCAGACACAAGAAGCAAGAGATGCCTGAGAAGGTAATCAGGGAAAAGAAATCAAAAGGAACTTATCAAAGTTGAACTATTTACATTCCTATATGGAAAAACAATAACTGTGACTGAAGAAATATTTCTCACTATGAAAATAATGGAAGAAGGGTGTATGGTCATATGAATACATATCTGAATGTGTGTATATATGTTTACAGTTATTTATGGATAGAGGGCATAGGTTGAATTTGTTGGGAAGGGAGGATACTCAAGGGGTGAAATTATGAGGTGAGAGAGGAAAGTGGCAAGAGGAGATGGGGAGAGACAGGGAAGGTTAAACTATCTCATGTAGAAGAAGCAAGGGGAAGTGGTTGCAAGGCGGGGGGGAGAATAGGAAGGCAAAAAGGCAACACCACATTCTCATTGAATTTGGTTCAGGGACAGAATGACATACATACTAAATGGGATATCTCACCCTGCAGCAGAATAGAGGGAAGGGGGAGAAGAGCAGGGATGATGGATGGGAGGGCATCCTTGTGGGGAGGGGAGGGTGGAAGTACCCACTATAGAAGAGGGACAGGATCATGTAGGGAATGGACCAGGTGGGGGGTGGGATGAGTGGGAGGGAACTATAAGCAGCCTTGTACAATATACCTACTATGATAATGTTGTACATAGCTAGACATGTACAACATATACTGAATTACTTATCTCCCCAGAGGGAATGGGTGACAAGGGAGGAAAGAAAAGGATCTGTAATTCAAGGTCTTAAGATTAAATGTTTCAAATATATATAAATACTATTATAAATAAAAAAAGAAAAAAATGGGAGTTGGTGCAGGTAAGTGATGCAGTGAGTAGAGCACTGACCTTAGAGTCAGGAGGAATTGATTTCAAATCAGCCCAAGACACTTAACATTTACTAGCTGTGTGACCTTGGGCAGGTCACTTAACATCAATTGCCCTCTCTTCCCCACTCAAAAAAATAAAAAAGACAGCGGAGGATATAAGTGGTCATTTTAGAAATTTCAGTGTAAAGGCTCCATTGCTTTAACATAAAATCTTAGTAAAATCTTAGCTAGCCATAAAACTAAGATATCCAGAGCAGTACCCCAAGGGAACTGGATAGCTTATTTTTTTTCTTTGCTTCTTTATTTGTTTTATTATTTTTTTACTATACAATTATATTTCCCTTAATTTAAGGCTACAATGTTTAATCATATTGCTTCCTTGAACATTATGGGAACAAACAACTTCAATTGCCTGTTTGGTCATGTTATTCTGATTTAATTCTCTATTTCGAACAATTTTCCTTTGCCTTGTGTTTGAGAAAAGAATATGTACACTGGAATATAAGCCTTTTTGTGGTTAATGTGTATCCTGTTTCTAGAAACCCAGCGCAATGATTTGTAATTAGTGAAGTACAGGAGTATGGGAATTATTATTGTTTAAGAGTAGTCACTCACTTTTGTTGCCATATTTGTCTAAAGCCTATTTAAAATGAATGCTAATTATAAAAAGAAGCCATGAATGTATCTCTGAGGGGGGTTAACCTAATTTTGATATCTTTCATTCATCTCTTATGGTAGTTTAGTTTCTTTCTTGTTTCTTTGGTGCTTTTGTGATATAATAATGCTGCTATTTCATTTGGTTAAGTATCTTTTTAACCATATGATTACATGGTCATAAAATGCTAAGAAGAAAATGAGGTCAACTAAGATGAAAGGGAGCATATTTTGGAAATATATCTTCGTTGCTTTTTGTCATGTATAAAATCAATAATCTCATTCAAATAAATTTTTAAAATAGGCATTCAATATACATGTTAGACACTGGGAGGGAGACCAACTTATACGGGACAAGGTCACAAGCCAAATTTTCTCCAGGAAGAAGAGAGTCATGTGACTTAAAATATTTTTTTTTAAAGCAATTGGGGTTAAGTAACTTGCTCAAGGTTACACGGCTAGTCATTATTTATGCGTGGGTGCTCATTTTCTGAGGCCGGATCTGATCTCGGGTCATCCCAACTCCGAGGCTGGCACTCTTACTCACTGTGCCACCTAGCCGCCCCTTTAGGGCAATTGGGGTTAAGTAACTTGCCCAAGGTTACACGGCTAGGTTTTTGTTTGTGTGGATTAAGTGTCGGAGACCGGCTCCGAACTCAGGTCCTTCTGATTCCAGGGCCGGCGCTCTATTCACTGCGCCACCTAGCCGCCCCGACTTAAAATATTTTAAAGTTTAAGTTATTGTATCATATTTGAAGTTGTGGAAATGTTGTCAATCTGCTTATAATAGAGGCTATTTTAATATCCCCCAAGTATTCAATGATTCTGTTCATATTGAGAAAAATTAGTGATAAAATATAATTTATGTTTTACTATTAAAGAAGTATTCTTTTTTTTTGAAACACCAGTTACAAAAGGAAGTCACTAGATCATTGATTCCTGGTCAATTGTCTCATCCTTTTTCTCTTTAGAAAGACTCACATGACTGGTAGCATAATTTACTAGACTTGTTTATTTAATACTGTACTCTCAGTATTGCAGAACCATGATAAAATAATTTCATACTTGCCTATGATTTTCAACAAAATTGAACATTTGCAGTAAAGTAAATCTTCCACATTAGATTTAATTGGTTATTAAAATGAAACTGTAGCCCTTAAATTAACTTCTTCAAAAATGATGGTATATTATTGAACTTATCTGCTAATTAAAAACCTGATGTAGAATGGGACCGACAAATCATATATTAAAATTTGAATTAGTACAATTTATCTTAATAATAACCAAAATGTGAGAATCCCCTGAGGGAATATTTTGGCGTGTAACTACTTATTAATGAACACTAAGAGTTATATTTTATTTAACATAAATGTTTACATTTTCAAATAAAATATCAAATGCATCCTTTTTTATAACTCATCCTTATGAAAGTAATCATTGAACACTGGCATTGATACATTGTCATTTTTTACTCAATTTCTCAATATTTAGTAGAAATGTTATTTGATATTATACTTTTCTGTTACTTTGATTGAAATATAATTGAAATATAGTTTATAATACATATATACACATTTAACATGATTTTGTAAGATTAAATATATATTATTATATTCTAAGACCTGTCTTTCTACCTGCAAATTTTTTTTTTTTGCTTTTTGAAGGGCAATTGGGGTTAAGTAACTTGCCCAAGGTCACACGGCTAGATTTTTGTTTGTGTGTGCGTTAAGTGTCTGAGGCCAGATCCGAACTTAGGTCCTTCTGACTCCAGGGCTGGTGCTCTACTCACTGTGCCACCTAGCCGCCCCTCTACCTGCAAATTTAATTGTTTCTGCTTTTTACCTCCCATTTCTACCTGCCAGCATCTTATTCTACACTTTCATTATTTTTCCAATGCTTTACTTTTGGACATTGTGTCAAGTTTCACTTACTTTAGATACTTTCCAATCTAATTACCATAGCAGTGTCAAAGTAATATTCTAAATCACAGATCTGATTATATCATTTACCTACTTAAGAGCATTTAATGACTTTCCATTGTTATTGGAAATTCAGTCTTACAGTATCTATCTCTACCTTTTAAATAGTTAGCTTTAAGGTATAGTCGTTTAATTTCTACAATTTTATTTTCATATATGTTGTTTGTTCATTTTATCTCTTTTCATCAACATGTTTTTAGGGCCAACTTTTTATTAGGTTTCTTAAATTAAATTAGTTATTAATAATATATTTGATGATAACTCTCATTCATAGCATCAAGCAGTACCATATCTTCACTCACTCAGAAATCAAACAAGATCAAAATGAAGAATTTTCCAAACTGCTAGTTTGTAATGTATTTGACAACTATGAACATTACAAGGTTTTCCAATTAACTATTAATTAAGTGTTGTGTGTGAACTCTCATGTTTTCATTATTTAAATGCTTTTACTTTCACAGACCTAACTCATGGTACAAATTCACTCTTTTTACTAAAATTTTTAGCATGTGAAAAGTGCTAAGTATCTGTAATGATGCTCTATTTCTGTCTTTTTGAATTCTGAATCAATGAATCCAATTCAAGTCTGACAGTACATCATTTCATTGGGCAAAATTTCAAAGATTAATAGCTTGTCATGGAAAGCTCAAACTGATAATAGTGATCTGAAATCTTACGTCCATCTAATTGAAAGTATTTCCTACACAACATTAAAAAAAAAACTGCAGAGGGTGCATATAACATTTTATATGGATATGGAAAGTGTCAAATTTACATTTTATAGCTTCATGAAAAATGACAATGGAAAGTTAAAATAGAAATCAGGGCTTAAATAATATTCTAAAGAGTTCAAGTCAAACAGAGCATCTTGGATTCTGAGACTGACAAACTGGCAAGAGGAATCAAAGGAGATTTTACAGAGTGTGACAGCCTTGCAGAGAGATTAAATTAAAATCTATCACAATGCAAAGACTAAGGGAATAGATAGATATTCCTTGACTGGATGGAAAGATCCTGCTGGTGAGCTTGGGAAGATAAAAGTGGTGATGTAGGCAGAAAAGTCAGAGTTATCAGCAAAGAACATTGACCCAGAAAGTATAGAAATTGAAAACTCTGTCCAGTGCTCAATGACACTTTTGAAAGCTTGAATGTCATAGTGGCACCTGTTTGTTGGCTCCACTTTTTAAAAAATCCCCAAATGTCTGACTGAGCCAAATGCAGCCTCCAAAAGACAAAAAAAAAATTTCCTTGGTCTTTTACTTTAACTTCACTATTGACTGCTAATACTCTAACAGCTAGAAGAACTGAAATTGTTCCACTTAATAAATGATGGGAGAATGGTGCTCATAAAGTATCTAAGGTGATCCCAAACCAAATCTGGCCAAGTTAAAAAAATAACCTACAGCTCTGACATCAATTTGGCTCCTGATATATCACTCCCAGACTTTCCATAAGACATTAATTTTTTACCTCCATGAGTCAAACTCTCAGAAATGTAAAATGTGATAGTAGGAGTCTCATCCCTACAAGTTACTTAAAGATATTTAATGTCTTGGGGATGCTATTTTCTTACTTTTTAACAAATTCTAATTGCTATCCACTAACTCAACCCCACAGAATTCATTACATGGCTGTGTCTGTTTGATTTGCACCCTTTCTGCTCCAAATACATCATCTATTGGTCTAAAGATGGGATGCATGTCATTATTAGACCACTGAAATTATGCTTGTTAAATCAGTATTACAAAACCTCAAAATTATATTGCTTTAACTTCTTAGATAAATTTAACATACATCCTTTTTTTCTGCTCTGTACCTGTTCATTTAAACTTTTGTAAAGTTTCTCTGAATAAATTTCTATATTGCATAGTATTACATAAATACCACTATATAGCATGTTATATATACAGACACACACACATTCCTTTAGAAAAATATTCTTTTACATTTATATAACAATGTTCTGCCATTCCTCATTTAATAAAGAAGTCCCTGGTTTCAATTTCTTTGCTATTGAAAGAAAAAAGTGGTGTTATAATAAACTTTTATTTAACCTCTATCATTGAATCCTTTAAAACAAATGCATAATAGTAGGATTAAGGGACTAAAGAAAATGCTCGGATTAGTGACTTTTTGGATGCACTTCAAATTTGTTTTCTAGATGTTTAGATGACTAAAAAGCTTTACTGAAGGTACTTCATCTGAACAGTACCCCTCCAAAGAGCATTTTCATATTTTGCCATCTTAACCAGTCTAATAGGTAAGAAGATTAACTCCAATTTATTCTAATTTGTGTTTCTTTTATTAGGGAATATTTTTTCACATTGCTGTTGATTGTCTTCCTGATCATACTAATTCTTCCTCTCATTTTAATTTTTCTTGAAGAAAAAGACCCTTAAAAATAAGCAAGCATACTCAAACAAATCAACTGAATGTCCATGTTAAAAAAATATTCATCTCCTTCTGAGTCATCTGACTATTACCTCTCTGGCAAAAGATGGATAATACTTCATGGTAAGTCCTCTGGAGACATGGTTGGTCATTGTCTAGATCAGAGTTAATTATTTCATACCAATCAGTCTTCACAATTTTATTGTTGTTGTATAAATTGCCCTGATTCTGATCAATTCACTGTGAGTTAGTTCAGACAACCCAATAGTCTTTGTCATGATTTCTTAGGCACAATATTATTATATTGATATATCACAGTGTTTTTATGCTTTCCTAAATTGTTTAAGAGGCAATACAATGTCCACTTTCAGACTCCAATTCTACATATTTCTTTGCACATTGAATATGCTGTTTTAGTATCTCCCTTAAGGATCAGAAAGCTCATTTTGTATATATTTATTCACTCTTTAATTCTGTCATGTTTTAACCAATCCCGTCTTTCATCACTCCTTGTTTTGGGGCAGAATTTAATGTATTTTTAAACTAGAATATATGGCTCTCATGTTCATTTTGGATAAGAGAAATGTTAGATGACAATTCCGTTCTTCCTCTAAGTTTCTATACTTTTCTTCTCAGACATTCTAATAATGTAAACTTTTCACAAATTTATATACTGTTTTAGGCTTCCCACCTCCTTCAATACCTCAGAAAAAGTCAAAAAGAATTATAAATCACCCACTCTGTTAAGTCTTAAGTTATGTGTATATGAATAAAAACAAAAAGAGTCCCTCCTTTCAAGGAATTCAGTCTTTTAAAAAATTGGTCTTTATTAATTTGTTTACTTTTAGTTTTCAGGATTCATTTCCACAATTCCTTGAGTTTCAGAATTTCCCTCCCTAGGCTCCCCTGCCGACCATGCATAGAATCTGCAAATATGTTTAATTATTTCAAAATATAGTATTTGCAAATACCTTCACATTAGACATTAGTCAGGTTATAAAGAAGGATTGTATTCCATGGAATGAACAATGGGAAAGAGAAAACAAGACCAGAGAAGAAAAAGAAAGAGAGGAGGTAGTTTGCTTCAATCTGCATTCAAACTCTGTTTTTCTAGTTCTTTCATTGAATGTAGACATCTCTCTCCATCATGAGTCGTTTGGAGTTGATTTATAACCCTGCATTGCAGAAGAGTCCAGTCTATCAAAGTCAGTTGTCACACATGCATTGTGTCTGTAATTGTGTACAAATTTCTCCTGGTTCTGCTCTTCTCACTCAGCATCAGTTTGTATAAGCCTCTCCTGGTAAATATGAAGTCCATCGGCTCCTTGTTTCTTATAGCACAACAGTATTCAATTACATTCATATACCACAACTTTTTTAGTCATTTCCCAATTGATGAGCATCCCTTTAGTTTCCAATTCTTTTCCAACACAAAAAGAAATGCTATAAATGCATTTGAACCTATGGGTCTTCCTCCCACTTCTATGATCTCTTTGGGATACAACCCTAAAAGTGGTATTGCTGGGTTAAAGGGTATGAAATTATTTATAGCTTTGTGGGCATAGACACAGATTGTTCTCCAGAGTGGTTGAATCATTTCTCAATTCCACCAGCAATGCATTAATGTTCCAATTTGTATACATACTCTCCAGCATTTGTCATTTTCCTGTTTTGTCATCTTAGCCAATCTGACTGGTGAGATGTGATACCTCAGAGTTGTTTAATTAGTTGTTTAGTTGTTTAATCAATAGTAATTTAGAGCATTTTTCATATGCTTATAGATATCTTTAATTTCTTCCTCTGAAAACTGTCTGTTCATATCATTTGACCATTTATCAATTGGGGAATGACTTGTATACTTATAGATCTGACTCAATACTCTGTCTATTTTAGAAATGACGTCTTTATCAGAGACATAGGTTGTAAAATATCCTTCCCAATTTTGCACTTCCCTCTTAACCTTGGTTACATTGGCTTTGTTTGTACAGAAGCTTTTCAATTTAATTCAATCAAAAGTATCCATTTTGCATTTTATAATGCTCTCTAATTCTTGTTTGGTAATAAAGTCTTCCCTTCTCCATAAATCTGACAGGTAAACTATTCTGTGCTTTCCCAAATTGCTTAAAGTATCAGCCTTTATATCTAGATCCCATTTAAACCCATTTAGACTTGATTTTGTTATATGGTATTAGATAATGGTCTATGCCCAGTTTCTGCCATACTATATTCCAGTTTTCCCAGCAGTTTTTTGTCAAATAATGACTTCTTATCCCCAAAACTGTGGTATTTGGGTTTATCAAACAGTAGATTAGTATAGTCATTGACTGTAGTAATATAGTCAATATTACTCGTGTACCCTATCTATTGCATTGATCCACTACTCTGTTCCTCAGCTAGTACCAAGTAGTTTTGATGACTGTTGCTTTATAGTACAGATTAAAATCTGGTATAGCTAGGCCACCTTCCCTAGCATTTCTTTTCAATAATTCCTTTGATATTCTGGACCTTTTGTTCTTCTAAATATATATTTTTTACTGTTTTTTCTAGTTCTATAAAGTAATTTTTTTTTTGGTATGTTGATAGGTATGGTACTCAATATGTAATTTAATTTAGGTAAAATTGTCATTTTTATGATATTAGATTAACCCAACCACAGGATATTGATATTTTTCCAATTAGTTACATCTGACTTTATTTGTGTGAAAAGTGTTTTGTAGTCGTGTTCTTATAGGTCCTGGCTTTGTTTTGGCAGGTAGATTCCCAAATGTTTTATGTCTACAGAAATTTTAAATGGGATTTCTCTTTCTATCTCTTGCTGTTTGATTTCATTAGAAATATATAGAAATGCTGAGGATTTATCTGGGTTTATATTATATTCTGCAACTTTGCAAAATTTATTTTTTGTCTCAAGTAGTTTTTTACTTGATTCTTTAGGATTCTCTAACTATATCATCATATCATCTGGAAAGAGTAATAGCTTGGTCTCTTCTTTGCCTAATTTGATTCCTTTAGTTTCTTTTTCTTCTCTAATTGGTACATATAACATTTGTAGTACCAGATGAATAAGAGGGGTGATAGTGGACAACCGTTTTAAACACTGATCTTATGGGAAATGCTTCTAGCTTATCCCCGTTACATATAATACTTGTTGGTGGCTTTAAATAGCTGCTACTTATTATTTTAAGGAAGGCTCCATTTATGCCTATACTTTGTAGTGCTTTTAATAGGAATGGATGTGTATTTTGTCAAAAGTCTTTTCTTCATCTATTGAGATAATCATGTGGTTTCTACTAGTTTTAGTGTTGATATGATCAATTATACTCATGATTTTCCTAATATTAAATTATCCTTGCATTCCTGGAATAAATCCTACCTGATCAAAGTGTATTATTCTTGTGATAAATTGCTGTAGTCTTCTTGCTAATACTTTATTTGAAATTTTTGCATCCATGTTCATGAGGAAAATTGGTCCATAATTTTCTTTCTTCATTTTATCTCTTCCTGATTTAGATATCAGTATCATATTTTTGTCATTAAAGGAATTTGGTAGGACCCCTTCTTCACTAATTTTCCCAACTAGTTTGTAGAGTATTGGAATCAATTATGCTTTAAATGTTTGATAGAATTCACAAGTAAATCCATCTGTCCCTGGAGATTTTTTCCTAAGGAGTTCACTGATCGCTCATTCATTTTTTTTTCTAAGATGGGACTATTTAAGTAATTTACTTCCTCTTCAGTTAATCTGGGCAACCTATATTTTTATAAATATTCATCCATTTCACTAATACTGTCAAGTTTATGTGCATAAAATTTGGCAAAATAATTTCTAATTATTGTTTTAATTACCTATTCATTGGAGGTAGATTCATCCTTTTGCATTTTTGATACTCATAATTTGGTTTTATTCTTTTTTACCATATTGACTAAGGGTCTATCAATTTTATTGTATTTTTTTTTATAAAATCAGCTCTTAATTTTATTTATTAATTAAATAGTTTCCTTAATTTAAATTTTATTGATCTTTCCTTTGGTTTTAATTATTTCTAATTTAATATTTAATTGGGGATTCTCAATTTGTTTTTTTTTCTAGCTTTTTCAATTGCTTGCCCAATTCATTGACCTCCCTTTTCTCTAATTTATTCATGTACACACTCAGGGATATAAAACATCCCCTACAAACTGCCTTTAGTGCATCCCACAAATTTTGTTATGTTGTCTCATTATTGTCATTCTCTTGAATGAAGTAACTGATTGTTTCTATAATTTCTTGTTTGATGCACTCATTCATTACGATTAAGTTGTTTAGTACCCAATTAGTTTTTTAGTGTATCTTTCCATGGCCCTTTATTGCATATGATTTTTATTGCAACATGATTTGAGAATAATACATTTAATATTGTTGCCTTTCTGTACTGAATTTTGAGGTTTTTATGCCCTAGTATATGGTCAATTTTTTTGTATGGGCCATGTACCACTGATAAGAAGGTATATTCCTTTTTATCTCCATTCAGTTTTCTCCAGAGATTTATCCTATCTAGCCTATCTAAAATTCTATTCACCTCCTTAACTTCTTTCTTGTGTATTTTGAGGTTAGATTTATCAAGTTCAAAGAGGGGGAGATTAAGGTCCCCCACTGGTATAGTTTTGCTATCTATTCCTTCCTCCAATTCCCCTAATGTCTCCTCTAAGAGAAGTTGGTCCATATATGTTAAGTAATGATATTGCCTCATTCTCAATGGTGCCTTTTAGCAGGATATAGTTTCCTCCCTTATCTCTTTTAATTAGATCTGCTATTGCTTTTATAAGCAATATAAGGATAAGGATTGCTGCTCCTGCTTTTTTTTTCACTTTAGCTGAATCATAATATAATCTACTTCAGGCTTTTACCTTTATCCTGTGCATATCCCCTTGTTTCAAAAGTGTTTCTTGTAAAGAACATATTGTAGGATTATGATGTTCAATCCATTCTGCTATCCACCTTGTTTTATTAGAGAGTTCATACCATTCACATTCATAGTAACGATTACTATCTCTCTTTTTCCCTCCATCCTATTCCCTTCCCTGTTTATGTTTTTGTTTCTTCTGTCTCACTTCCCCTCCTTAAGGGTTTTCCTTTTGACCACTGCCTGCCTCAGTGTTCCCTCCCTGTGACCCCCCTTCTTTATCTACCCTTTTCCCTTACTACTATTTACCTTCCTTCTAACTCCATCTCCTTATCCCCCCCTTACCCATTCTACTGCCTATAGGACAAAATGGATTTTTATAATTATTGGAGTATGTTATTCCATCTTTGACCTTAAACCAATGAGAGTAAATTTCATACTGTACTCCTTTCCATCCCTCTTTTTCCCTCTACTTAATGAGTTTTTATGTCTTTTCACATTAGAATCTTAAACTTAATTGACTATGTTGATCCCTCTTTGAACCAGAACCAGTGAGAATAATGTTCAAATAATGTTCATCTCCTTCTCTCCTTCCCCTCTACTATAGTAAGTCTTTATGCCTTGTTGTATGGCATAATTTACCTTTTTCTGCCTTATCCTTTCCTTTTAACCCATTACAGTCCCTTTGAACCCCTTAATAATTTTTTATCATCAGATAAGATCATTTATACCCACACCTTCTATCTACGTATAACTCTTTTAAAGGCCATGATAATCATATAAATTTCAATATTGACAGGTATCAGCTTCTCATATAGCGATGTAAATAGTTTGTTCTCATTGCATCCCAAGTTATGTGCATGTGTGCACGAATGTGCTTGTGGCAAGTGTGTGTATGTGTGTGCTTTCCTTTTTTACCTTTTTATGTCTTTCTTTAGTCTTGTAATTGGAGATCAAATTTTCCATTGATCTCTGGCTTTTTCATCAGGAATGTCTGGAAGTCCTTATTTCATTAAATGACCATCTCTTTGCCTGAAAAATTATTCTCAGTTTTGCTGGGTAGTTGATTCTTGGTTGTAGTCCTAGCTCTTTTGTCTTATGAAATATCAAATTCCAATCCCTCCAATCTTTTAATGTAGAAGTTGCTAGGTCCTGTGTAATCCTGACTGTAGTTCCATGATATCTGAATTATTTCTTTTTGGCTGTTTGCAGTATTTTCGCCATCTGCAGCTGCTTCCAGAGCCCCTGGCACACAAATTGTTGGGGGGACCAACTGGCAGACCAGAGGGCAATGGCTGGAATATCTTTTCTGGCACTGAGGCAGGATTCTCTTGCTTTGCCCTGCTTTGATTTGGGTTGTGATCTTGGGTGGCAGTTCTGGGATGAGGAACACTAGCATGGCAGAGCTTGTTGAGGCTATGGAGAGGCAGTCATCCTCACAGTTCTGAGGCAGGTTTCTAGAAGGAGGCCTGACAATAGCTGCACAAAATCCCAGAAATTTGTGTCACAGCACTCTTCACTCTGGAGCAGAGTTCTACCATGGCAAAGATATCAAAAGTCAAGTAATTGACTGGAAAAATGAAAAAAAAAGAGTAAAAGAAATAAAACTATAGAATGATTTTTGGTGAAAAGATGATAATACCATAGAACCAGAAGAAGACAGCAAAGTCACAACTACTGCATGAAAAGCCTCCAAGAAAAATATGAATTGGTCACAGGCCATGGAAGAGCTCAAAAAATTGAAAATCAAATAAGAGAACTAGAGGAACATTTGGGAAGAGAAATGAAAATGATACAATAAAATCCTGAAAACTGAGTCAACAGCCTACTAAAGGAGATCTAAAAAAATATTGAAAAACTAACACTTTAAAAAAAAAAGAATAAATCAAGTGGTGAAAAAAAGGCCCAAAAAGCCAATGAGGAGAAGAAAGCCTTAAAAAGCCAAATTTGCCAGATGGAAAAAGAATTTCAAAAACTCACTATAAAATAATTCCTTCAAAATTAGAATGGAGGAAATAGAAGCTAATGACCTTATGAGAAATCAAGATACTATAAAACAGATAAAAATAAATGAAAAAATAGAAAGCAATCTCACTGGAAAAATTACTGAGGGGCGGAGCCAAGATGGCGGAGTAGAAACAGCATTTCCAATGTGCTCTGCCCCACACAAATTTCAAACAATGTGAAAGGGGGCTCTGAACAACTTCTGGAGCCACAGCCCCCACAGAACAGCACAGAGAAGCTAACCTCCTGCTGAGGACAGCCCAGCAGCCCCGCAGGGAGTGGCCAGCACAGCACTCTGAGAGCAGGAAGCACAGCTAGCTGGGAACCAACAGCGCAGCCTGCAGAACTGAGCCCAGGGTGGCCTGGCCTTCAGCCGGCTGGAGGAACCCCAGAACACCAGCAATTGTGGCGATTCCAGAATTATCAGCACAGATATGCCTAGGACAAAGTGAGAGGTTAGTGCCCTATGGATTTTGGGGCCAGTATTTTGGGAATGCCTGGCTTCCTCCCCTGGGGCTGAAAAGCTGCTGAAGAAACAGCTGCACAGAAGCCATTTTGCAGCATCAATAGTGGCTCTAGCTCCTGGTCTTCGAACTGTAGGGAGATCCAGCAATCAGTCTGGAGGTTAATCGCTCTTGCTTTAAACTGCCTGGATCTGGATTGTGGTCTGGGGCGGGGGGGGGGGGGGAAGTTTGGGGTGGGTATCCAACTTGCTAGAGTGGGTGGAGGCTTTACAGAAGCCACCCAACTGGCAGAAGTTGTGAAGACCCCACCTTTGGGCGGAAGTTCCCGTCTGGTGGCAGAGTATTACTGTGACAACAAGCCCAAAAATCAAGTAATTAAGTGGCAACATGCCTAGGTAAATGAAACAAAATAAACAGAAAAGTTCAACATTGGACGCCTATTTTAGGGGCAAAGAGGCTCAAAGCATGGAGGAGGACTGTGAGGTCAGAATTCCTGCACCAAAAGCCCCAAATGAAAGGACCTTAAGAAGCAGATAAGAGAAGTGGAGGAAAATTTTGGAAGAGAAATGAAAAAGATGCAAGAAAAGTATGAAATGACAGTCAACAGCCTGACTGAGGAAAAAAATCACCTTAAAAAATAGACTAACTCAAATGGCAAAGGAGGCCCAAAAGGGCAATGAGGAGAAGAATGCCTTAAAAAGTCGAATTTGCCAGATGGAAGAAGAATCTCAAAAGCTCACTGAAGAGATTCATTCCTTCAGAGTTAGACCAGAGCAAATGGAAGCTAGTGACTTTATGAGAAATCAAGACACTATTAAACAGATCCAAACAAATGAAAGAATAGAAGGTAATGTGAAATATCTCATGGGAAAAACCATTGACCTGGAAAATAGATCCAGGAGTGATAATTTAGAAATTATTGGACTACCTGAAAGCCATGATCAAAGGAAAAATTACTGACCTGGAAAATAGCACCAGGAGACATCATTTAAAATTTATTGGAGTACCTGAAAGCCACGATCAAAAAAAGAGTATAGACATGATCTTTCAAGAAATTATCAAAGAAAACTTCCCTGATATACTAGAACCAGAGGGCAAAAGAGAAATTGAAAGAATTCACAGATTGAATCTTGAAAAATATCCAAAAAAGAAAACTATTAATGTTATAGCCAAATTCAAGAGTTCCCAGGTCAAGGAGAAAATACTGCAAGCAGTAAGGAAGAAACAATATGAGTACTATGGAGACATAATAAGAATAACACAAGATCAAACAGCTTCTACATTAAGGGATTGAAGGGCTTGGAATATGATAATCCAGAATTCAAAGGAGCTAGGATTAAAACCAAGAATCACCTCCCCAGAAAAAAAAAAAAACTGAGTATAACATTTTAGGAGAAAATATGGGCATTCAATGAAATTGAGGACTTAAAGCATTCTTGATGAAAAGAGCAGAGCTGAATAGAAAATTTGACTTTCAAATGCAAAAAGCAAGAGAAGCATGGAAAGGCAAAAAAGAAAGAAATCATAAGGAAAGTTATTAAAGTTGAACTATCTCCATTGCAACATGGAAAGACTATATTTGTAATTCATGAGACTTTCCTCAATATGAGAACAGTTGAAGGGAATACACACACATGCACACACACATACATACATATATACACACATATGTATACATATGTATGTATAAGTGGTTTATGTGTGTTTACATATTACATATTACATATGTGTGTTTGCATGTGTGTATCTGTATACAAAGACAGAGGCACAGGTTCAGCTGAATATGAAGGGATAATATGTAATAAAATTAAGAGGTAAGAGAGGAATATATTGGGGGAAGGAAAAGGGGAGGGATAGAATACAGTAAATTATCTCATGTAAAAAAGGCAAGAAAAAGCTGTTACAATGGATGGGAAGAGAGGAAGGTGAAAGGGAATGAGTCAACCTTATTCTAATTTGATTTGACTTAAGGATGGAATAACATACACACTCAAATGGGTATCTTACCCTATTGGAGAGTAGGGGGGAAGGGAATAAGAGGGGGAATGATAGAAGGGAGGGCAGATTGAGAGGAAGTGTAATTAAAAAAGCAAACACTTTTGAAAAAGGACAGGGTCAAAGGAGAAAATAGAATAAATGGGGGTTTGGATAGAATGTAGGGAAATATAATTACTACTTCACAATAGGATCGCTATGAAAATGTTTTGTGTAACTACACATGTATAACCTACATTGAATTGTTTGTCTTCCAAGTGGTTGTGGGTGAGGAGGGAAGAAGGGACAGAATCTGGAACTTAGAGGTTTAAAAACAAATGTTAAAAATAATTTTATATGAAACTGGGAAATAAGATAAAAAGGCAATAGGGTGTAGAAATCCAAGGCATGGGTGGGGGGAGGTGTGGAGGGGGATAGAAGAGAGGGCAGATTGGGGGAAGGGGTATTACATATGTGTGCCGCCTTGGTGTGGTGGTAGGGGAGAAATAGGGAGAAAAATTGTAACTTAAAAAAAAAAAAATATATATATATATATATATATATATATATATATATTTAAATAGCCTTACTAAAAATGCATTCTGACTCTTTCATTTTCCATGTATGAAAATGGAGATCCAGTCTAGTTAAATGATTCACCTGGATGTATCTTCAGCATTTCAAGCTATAAAGAAAATGATCAGCTTTCTCCTAAATGTACACCTCCTCATAACCTTTTTAAGACCCTTTTGGTTTTCCTTTCCTATTTACCTTTTTATGTTTCTCTTGTGTCTTTTATTTGAAAGTCAAGTTTTCTATTCAGCTATGATCTTTTCATCAAGAATGCTTGAAAGTCCTCTAACTCATTGAATAGCAATTTTCCCCCTGAAGATTATACTCATTTTTGCTGGGTAGATGATTTTTGGTTACAATCCTAGCCCATTTTCCTTCTGGAATATCATTTTCCAAGTGCTCCAGTCTTTTAAGGTAGAAGTTGGTAAATCTTGTAATTTCCTGACTGTGACTCTACCATATTTGAATTTTTTTTCTTTCTGGCTACTTAAAATATTCTCTCCTTGACCTTGGAACTCTAGAATTTGTCTACAATATTCCTGGGAGTTTTCATTTTAGTATTTCTTCCCTTTACCTCTTATACATGATTTTCAAAATCCCTTTTGAGCTCTTCCATGTTCTGAGACCAATTCTTATTTTTCCTGGAGACTTTAGATTTGGGAATTTTGGCTTTGTTGTCTTTTGCTGAGTGATTGTTTTGATTTTCCTTGTCACCATAGTAACTATTTTTAATCAGGGGTTTTTCTCCCCCTTTCATATGTTCATTTACCCACTATTACTTCACTTTTCACTGCTTGTTAAAATAATGATGTGCTTCCATGGTGGAAGGCACAATTTGTCAAGATTCAGGGATTTTGTGCAGCTTTTCTTAAAGATACTTCTAGTGATGAGTAATTTCCTTCTGATCAGTTGTTCAACCCCCTTACTGTCTGTGAATTGGCTAAGGACTCTGGAAGCAGCAGATGCCTCAGAGATTCACAAGGTTTCCTCTATATTTGCTGTGGTCAGATCTGGGCTGGTGCTGCCTGTGCTGCACTGTGCTCCTCGCTCAACATGGTGCTTTCCAATGAAGGTTTCTTTCAAGCTGTCTTGGGCTAGATATTTTTGCACTCTGTCCTTTGTGGGTTCTGCTGCTCTACAATTTGTTTTGAGTCGTTTTTATAGGTATTTGGAGAGTTTGGGGGAGGAGTTAATGTGCATCCCTACCTTTACTCTGTCATCATCTTGGCTCCATATCCTGAATTATTAATTTTTTGTTCAAAAGCTTTTTAGTTTTCTATAATCGAAATTATACATTTTATTTTCTGTGATCTTCTAGCTTTTTTGGGTCATAACATCTTCCCTTATTCATAGGTTTTCTATCATTTACTAATTTGCTTATGATATTACCTTTTATGTCTAAGTCATTTATACATTTTGACCTTACTTTGATATATGATGAGAGATATTGGTAAATGCCTAGTTTCTTCCCAACTGCTTTCCTGTTTATCCATAAATTTTGGTTAAAGATGAGGATTAATTCCAAAGACTTGAATTTGGGTGTTTATTAAACAGCAGATTACTGCCTTTTATTAATATATATTATTTACCTAATCTTTCCATTAATTCACCACTATTTCATAGCCATTACTAGATTTGTTTTTAATGAAGATGGTGGAGTAGAAAAAGCACTTCCAAGGTGCTCTCCCCCACACCACTTTGAAACAATGTAAAAGGTGGACTCTGAACAACTTCTGGAGCTACAGCACCCACAGAAAAACACAAAGAAGCCAACCTCCTGCTGAGGACAGCCCAGCAGCCCTGCAGGCAGTGGCCAGAGCAGCACAGTGCAACACTCTGGGAGCCAAGCCCAGGCCTCCATGAGCCTCAGTTTTAACCCCAGGGCTGCCAGGCCAACAGCTGGCTGGAGGGACCCCAGAACACCAGCAGCTGTGGTGAATTCAGAATTATCAACAAAGATATGCCTAGGACAAAATGAGAGGTTAGTGTCCTATGGACTTTGGTACCAGTATTTGGGGAACAAATCAGTTTCTTCCCCTGGGGGCAAGAAGCAGCTGAGGAGCCACTGCACAGAAGCCATTTTGCAGCTTCAGTGGCAGCTTCAGCTCCTGGTCTGCTTACTGTAGGGAGATCCAGCAATCAGTCTCGGGGTTAATTGTTCTGGCTTTAACCTGCGTGGATCTGGATTGTGGGCTGGGGGGAAGGTCTGGGGTGGGTATCCAGCTTGCCAGAGCATATAGAGGCTTTACATAGGCCACCCAACTAATATGTCCGGAAGTTCTGAAGACCCCAATGTTTGGGACAGAAGCTCCCCTGTCCGGTGGCAGAGTCTTACTGTGGCAACAAGCCCCCAAATCAAGTAATTAAGTGGCAACATGCCTAGGCAAAGGAAACAAAATAAACAGAAGAATGCAAAATTAGACACCTATTTTGGGGGCAAAGAGGATCAAAACATGGAAGAGGAGGAGGTCTGTGAGGTCAAAACTACTGCAACAAATGCCTCAAATGAAAATATGAGCTGGTTACAGGCCATAGAGGACCTTAAGAAGAATTTTAAAAATCAAATAAGAGAAGTGGAGGAAAATCTGTGGAGGGAAGTGAAATGGGAAGGAAGCAGGAAAAGTATGGAATGAGAGTCAACAGCCTGACTGAGGAAGATAACACCTTAAAAATAGACTAACTCAAATGGCAAAAGAGGGTCAAAAGGGCAATGAGGAGAAGAATGCCTTAAAATTGAAAAGAAAGATCAAAGAAAGAACCTAGAAATCATGCTTCAAGAAAGATAAAAGAAATCATGCTTCAAGAAAGATCAAAGAAAGAACCTAGAAATCATGCTTCAAGAAATACTCAAGGAAAATTTCCCTGATGTTTTAGATGCAGAGGGAAAAGTACAGGTTGAAAGAATCCACAGATCACCTCCTGAAAAAGATCCCAAAAAGAAAACTCCCAGGGATATTGTAGCCAGGTTCCAGAATCCCCAGATCAAGGAGAAAACACTACAAGCAGTCAGGAAGAAACAATTTCAATACTGTGGAAACACAATCAGAATAGCCCAGGACCTGGCAGCTTCTACACTGAGGGATCGAAGGGCATGGAATATGATATTCCAGAGGGCAAAAGAGCTGGGAATGTACCCAAGGGTCACCTACCCAGCAAAACTGTGTATTTTGTTTCAGGGGAAAAATATGGTCATTCAGTGGAATAGAGGACTTTCAAGCATTCCTGAGGAAAAAACCAGAGTTGAATAGAAAATTTGACATTCAGACACAAGAAGTAAGAGATGCTTGAGAAGGTAATCAGGTAAAGAAATCAAAAGGAACTTATCAACGTTGAACTATTTACATTCCTACATGGAAAAACAATAACTGTGACTGATGAAACCTTTCTCAGTATGAAAATAATGGAAAAGGGTATATGGGCATATGAATACATATGTGAATGCGCGTTTATATGTTTACAGGTATACATGGATAAAGGGCACAAGTCAAATTCGATAGGAAGGAATGATACTTAATGGGTGAAGTTAAGAGGTGAGAGACTAAAGTGACAAGAGGAGATAGGGAGAGACAGGGTAGGGTAAACTATCTCATGTAGAAAAGGCAAGAGGAAGTAATTGCAGGGGAGCAGAAGAACAGGAAGGCAAAAAGGCAAAACCATATTCTCATTGAATTTGGCTCAGGGAGAGAATGACATACATACTAAATGGGATATCTCACCCTGCAGGAGAGTAGGGCCATGGGGGATGAAAGGGCAGATGATGGAGGGGAGGGCATTCTAGGGGGAGGAAAGGTTGGAAGTACCCACTATAGAAGAGGTACAGGATCAAAGTAGGGAATGGACCAGGATGGGTGTGGGATCTCTGGGAGGGAAATATAAGCAGTCTTTTACAATATATCTACTATGGTAATGTTTTGCATAGCTATAGCTGTACAACACATACTGAATTGCTTATCTTCCCAGAGGGAGTGGTTGAAAAGGGAGGAATGGAATGGATCTGCAATTCGAAGTTTTAAAATTAAATGTTCCAAATATATATAAATACTAGTATTGATACTATTTTGCATGTAATTGGGAGATGAGATGGTCAGGCATTGGGGCACAGAGATTCACCTTGCCCTAATGGTAAAGTCAAAGGGTGTGTGGGAGAAGATATGGGAGAGAGCAGATTGTATGAGGGCATATCTTGTGGAACTGCTATTCTGGGGAGGTAGTTAGTGGAAACATGCAGGAAAAAAATCTGGCAGAAATGAATGATGCAAATCAGAAGTTAATAAAATATTTGTTTAAAAAAGTTACAAATTTCTTTTGAAATAGCATTATTATAGGAATGTGTTCCTTTATATGCTAATCAATGACATAAATAAAAATTTTGTCTAAACTATTTGGTTTTCTAAATGAATAAACTACCTCTCTTTGAAGAAGAATCCAAAGTAACATGTTGACTTGAATTCCAAGCATGTTCTATTTTAATGCTTGGTGGAAAAAAATCACCTAATGAATAATCTGATAGGAATAAGGAAATGTAAATACTTTCGATAGCCACATCCCTTTTGACGTAGTATGTGTATATATATATATATATATATATATATATATATATATATATATATATATGTATATGTATATATATATATACACATATATATACATATATATATATATACATATATATATATATATATGTGTGTGGGTGTGTGTGTGTGCGTGTGTAAAGACAAACATGAGCAGCTTTCCAGAAGAATGCTTCTGTGAACAGCTTTTAAGGTTCTGATTATACAGTATAGTGAACATTCTATTCATTCCATAAGAAATCAGAGAAAAATATTTACAGCAAATTGAGGTACAGCATTCATAATGTTACAATTTATCACAGAAAATCAAAATATAGTATTCACAACAACTTATCACAGAAAATCACTGCATAGACTCCACCACAGTGGTCACAAAGTTTTGAAAAGAAAACAATTATTTAGTAACCCAATCATTAAATCTTCTCAGTCATTCAATCATCCTTAAGGGGGTTTTCCTCCTTAAGGGACACAAAGTACAATAGTCAAAATTTTCTACTTATGGGACACACTAAGTTACAAACCGATTACTTATTCAGTCATCATTCACTTATTACCATCATTTACTCAATCAATCATTCAATCAGCTCAATCATTCAATCATCCTTCAACATTCACTATTCAAATCATTGGAAAATACACAAGCCTGGGGGCAGAGCCAAGATGGCCGAGTAGAAACAGCTCATCCAAGCCACTCTGCCCCCAGATTCCCCCCAAACTATGTAAAAGGGGACTCTGAACAACTTCTGGAGCCCCAGCACCCACAGAATGACAGAGAAGCTAACCTCCCACTGAGGACAGCCCAGCAGCCCTGCAGGAAGGACCAGCACAGCGGTCTGGGAGCTGGCAGCACACAGTGCGCAGAGCCCAGGAAGCGGACCCGAGCGGAGCCCAGGTCCACGTGAGCCAAGGTTTTAACCCAAGGGTGTCAGGGCCAGCAGCTGGCTAGAGGAACCCCAGAACACCAGCAGCTGCGGCGACAACATAATTATCAACATAGACATGGCTAGGACAAAGTAAGAGGTTAGCGTCCTATGGACTTTGGGACCTATATTTGGGGAATGCGTCAGCTCCCTCCCCAGGGGGCTAGAAGCCGCTGAGGAGACACACCATTTTGTAGTTTTCAGAGGCAGCTCCAGCTCCTGGCCTACGGATTAATTGTAGGGAGATCCAGCGATCAGTCTTGGGGGGTAATCTCTCTTGCTTTAACCTCCCTGGATCTAGATTGTGATCTAGGGTGGAAGTCGTGGGTGGGTTTACAGCTTGCCAGAAACGGAAGTTGCCCCCCACACGTTCGGGACGAAAATTCCTCTATCTGGCCTTAAAGCCATAGTGTGGCAACAAGCCCAAAAGTCAAGTAATTAAGCGGCAACATGCCAAGGCAAAGGAAACAGAAAAATGCAACCCTAGACTCCTATTTTGTGGCCATAGAGCGGGATAAGGACTGTGAGGTCAGAAGTCCTGCTCCAAAAGCGCCAGGGGAAAACATGAGTGGTTGCAGGCCATAGAGGACCTTAAGAAGGACTTTAAAAATCAAATAAGAGAAGTGGAGGAAAAATTGGAAAGAGAAATGAGAAGGATGCAGGAAAAGTATGTAATGAGGGTCAACAGCCTGACTGAGGAAAACAACACCTTAAAAAAATAGACTAACTCAAATGGCAAAGGAGGTCCAAAAGGGCAATGAGGAGAAGAATGCCTTAAAAAGTCGAATCTGCCAGATGGAAAAAGAATCTCAAAAGCTCACTGAGGAGATTCATTCTTTCAGAGTTAGACTGGAGCAAATGGAAGCTAATGACTTTATAAGAAATCAAGATGCTGTCAAGCAGATCCAAACAAACGAAAGATTTGTGAAGGCAATGTGAAATATCTCATGGGAAAAACCACTGACCTGGAAAATAGATCCAGGAGAGACAATTTAAAAATTTTTGGTCTACCTGAAAGCCATGATCAAAGAAAGAACCTAGAAATCACCCTTCAAGAAATTCTCAAGGAAAATTGCCCTGATGTTTTAGATCCAGAGGGCAAAATAGAGGTTAAAAGAATCCACAGATCACCTCCTGAAAAAGATCCCAAAAAGAAAACTCCCAGGAATATTATAGCCAGGTTCCAGAATCCCCAGATCAAGGAGAAAATACTACAAGCAGCCAGGAAGAAACAATTTCAATATTGTGGAAACACAATCAGAATAGCCCAGGACCTGGCAGCTTCTACACTGAGGATCGAAGGGCATGGAATATGATATTCCAGAGGGCAAAAGAACTGGGAATGAACCCAAGGGTCACCTACCCAGCAAAACTGAGTATTTTGTTTCAGGGAAAATATGGTCATTCAGTGGAATAGAGGACTTTCAAGCATTCTTGAGGAAAAAACCAGAATTGAATAGAAAATTTGACATCCAGACACAAGAAGGAAGAGATGCCTGAGAAGGTAATCAGGGAAAAGAAATCAAAAGGAATTTATCAAAGTTGAACTATTTACATTCCTATATGGAAAAGCAATAACTGTGACTGATGATATCTCTCTCACTGTGAAAATAATGGAAGAAGGGTGTGTGGTCATATAAATACATATGTGAATGTGAAAATACACAAGCCCTCCACCCCTAGGTCACTAGTAAATTACAATTTCTCAGTCAGTACACAGTATTCAAGTAAAGACTTTATCTTTCAGCTTGACTTGGTGCTGTCTCTCTGATTCTCTGGATCCCTTTCCATGGTCCCAGATCCTACTGTGCATGGTCCAAGATTCACCAAACTCTCTCCTGGGTTCAAAGGCAGGCAGCTCCCAGGAGTTGTCCAGGTCTCTGTGCAGTACCTGCTCCACATTGGAGCACACAGAGTCCAGTCCATCTCAAATCTTTCACAGTCTCTATTTCCAGGATGTCAGGGCTTAACAAAGCCACCAAAAGATTCATGCAAAATACCAGCATCACAGTCATTCTTCCTCAGGCTTCAGCAGCTCCAGCTGGCCATCACAAATCATTAGCAGATTCAGCAACTCTGGCTGGCTCTCTGCTCTGACTGGCTCTAGGAAATCCTTAGCAGCTCTGGCTGGCCCTTGTACTAAGCAGAAGTTTCAGCTGGTTCCCAAAATCAAAATAACTGCATCTAAGTCCTCTAAATAAAAATCATTCTCTCTAACCTAGGTATCGGGGGTAGTGGTGGAGGGGGAGGTTCCTCTTCAGCCTTTCCAGCAGCAGCAGCTTCTGCCTCCATGAAGACTGATCCAAGAAGATCTGTGTGACCCAGGAGGGACTTCTCCTCATAGCTACATGGCAATTGCTTCCTCTTTCAGCCATTTCCTGTTTCAACCCCTTCCTGTTATGTCAGCAATAGGGATTCATACCTTCTGTTTCTTTAACAGAGGCTTAATGTGCTAAGTGATAAGCAATGTGCTAAGTACCTCTAAGCTTAGCAATACAAAAGGAACTTCAAATTTCATTACTATTACAGTGTGTGTAAGATAAAGGACCTCTATCATAACATAACATCTAGGATTTTATCCTCTGTTGCAAAATTCAACTTAAAAACAATCTTAGATTAGACTAAAAAAAACAATTGCATAGTAGTAATTTGTAGAGTTAAACAAATTAATATAAACAATCGCATAACTAGACATTTACATTGATATTGATGCATTTTAATATCCACTCACTTGGATACAAGTGCTAATTCAAGCAACTTTCCTGCTTTCTACTCTGTTACTACTACATCATGTCACCTAAATAACTGTAATTAAGCATTCCATCTTACTGCTGATTACAGAGCACTGATGAACATTCCCACTGGATTTAATGGCCTCTCTCATAGCAACTACAATAATCATCTCACATTATGTCTTTCCTTCTGAAGACTTCTTTAATAATCTGAAATTTAAATTGTACAGGCTGCTGATTTTTGTAATCTGAAGTTCAACAGGAGCTTAATCAAGAGAGTTAAAGTATCACATCCCTGACATCTATTAAGCAATATGGTAATATGCAGCTAGAAAAATATACACCTACGTTGTTTTGTCAATAGATCAATACTTTAAAAAATCGTTGTACAAACCAGCAAATATTTTTTTTTTATTTAAAAATGAATGTAAGAGCTATTTTTTTTTTTTTGGTTTTTGGAGGGGTTGGGGTTAAGTAACTTGCCCGGGTAGGATTTTGTTTGAGTGTGTTAAGTGTCTAAGGCCAGATCCCATCTCAGGTCTTTCTGACTCCAAGGCCAGTGCTCTACTCACTGCACCACCTAGCCGCCCCAAGAGCTAAAACTTTTAACAGTAATATTTCCACCTCCCTAAATATTCTCACTTTGAAATTTCAGATATTCTATATTCATATAAATTCCACCTTGACATTTAATTATAAATGTGTATTAAATAATCTTCTAGTAAATAATAATGGAAGAATTTCAAATAGAAAGATAAATTATTTCGTTCTTTTTTTCTAATTTATTGGAATAAAACTAAACTTATCAATAATAACATTTGATCACTAATGATTTTGTTTTGTTTGTTTGTTTGTTTTTCTCAAAGGCAGAAAAACAGAAACATTATTACAGCGAATAAAGTAATCTACATCTCTTCAAATCCATCAGGTCAAGTTTTGAATGGATAGTTACCTCACACACATTAAAAAAGTAGTATATTGTTAATTCTGTGTTTTACCAAGGAAGAAAATATGTCAAAAGATCTGAAGAAAAAAATACAAAATTAATTTTGAGAACAAACACACAATTATGGAAAAATTTCCCTAAAAAAAAGGGCATCCTTCCCAATACTTTTAAAAGGCATTTATGAGGTGACTTTGGCTACAATGTCAATTACATTGGTGTAACATCAATGAGATATTCACAGTGCCCACTGCAACTATGAATATGCTGGTGTACTTGTGAATCACAAAATGTAACAGGCTCTCCACATGGAATACAGAACCAAAGCATTTATTCAAATACCAGAAAACCATGTCCCCAAACCAGAAAGTTAAATTCATTACAGTAACCATAGAGTTGGTACATATAACCAATGCAGCAAACACCCACATTCCCAAGCATTCCCAAACCTTCCTTCCATCAAGCCTTCAAAATAAAAGAATCCCTCAAGCAAGAATGTCCCTCTCTCACTCATTGTAACTCCTCAGCCTCCTTTCTTCTTGCTTCCAGCAGTTCTGGGTCACTCTCAGCTTATGTTCAGCTTTTTATCCTGGTCTTTACCTCTTCCCTGCCCCACCCCTCACTGTTGCATCAGAATGTTCTTCCCATTGTTGTATTCACAACTTCCATTTCTTAACAGAGGCTTGATGTCATCAAGGACAAGGCTTAACTTGAAACAAGGCACTAAGTACTTCTTTGCTTACCATTACAAGGGGCAGGGAAGATCTTAAAATCCCTATTACCATTACATTCATCCTCAAGATGTCTCACGTCCCTTACATAGCTCAATAGGAGTTTAAGGGTGATTATTGTAACCAGAACTTTCCAGCAATATAACAAAGACAGCACACAATAAACACAGAAAACAATATTTTAGGGTAGGGCATGAGCACATACTTCTCTTCAATCCCCCTCAAACAAATGGGATCCCAAAATCTTGTAGTAAGGTTGAAGTTCTGTTCTTCCATGGCTACTTGATGCTGTAATTGGACATAGAGCTGTCCCTGTCCTAAGTAGTACCATTTTAGAGGTCAGTTTTTAGCCAGCATCCAGAGTATGGTTGATGCCAGGTCCAGGGCTGACAAATCACAGTTATGGACATGGGGTCACATCCAGTTTAAGCAATCAGGCATCTACAAGTGTAGGGTACCAAGCCTGAGGAAACAAATCTAGCAAACAAGGTGAACAGACAAAAAGCCAAGAAGAAACAAGGAGACGACAACCATAAACCAGGGTAGACATAACCTTGCTTCTGGAGTCCACAAACCCACTATTATACCCTCACTAACTGGTAGAATATATGAGTTAAGGGTATAATGTTGTAATAATCTTCTCCTGAATAAACAATGCATACAGTAGTTAATCAATTTTTCCAATATATTGTTGGGGTTTTTTTGTTTGTTTGTTTGTTTTTTAAAGCAATTGGGGTTAAGTAACTTGCTCAAGGTTACACAGCTAGTCATTATTTATGCATGGGTGCTCATTTTCTGAGGCCGGATCTGATCTCGGGTCATCCCAACTCCGAGGCCGGCACTCCTACTCACTGCGCCACCTAGCCGCCCCTTTAGGGCAATTGGGGTTAAGTAACTTGCCCAAGGTTACACAGCTAGGTTTTTTTGTTTGTGTGGATTAAGCGTCGGAGGCCGGCTCTGAACTCAGGTCCTTCTGATTCCAGGGCCGGCACTCTATTCACTGTGCCACCTAGCCGCCCCCCAATATATTGTTAAACCAACATGGGTTCTGTAATCTCATCTGTGCATTTCTTTATTCTGGGCTGGAACTTGTGCTATTTCCTATTCTCTCTGAAGGTGTGGCAAACTTGGATACAATGATCCAGGAGTTTCTTTAGGGGTGGTTCCTACTTCCCTATTCGGTCTAATATTAAGTACCTTTTCTTGGTACATCTCATGCAGCTCTTCAGTTTGAATATCATCTATTCTCCTAAAATCTACCCCTGTTCTCAATAGAGCAGTAAACAATTCTCTTCTTTTCAATCTATTCTACCTTTGAATCCACTGGCTATTTACTCTTTTCTCTGGAGGAAATTTTTCTTTTATCCATTCCCCTAAGTCACTTAACTGTGAAATCTTATTCAGCACCTCCAAAAGAGGGTGCCCTATTTCCCCAATTAGTAGAGTAAGAATTGTGTAATTATAAGCAGGAGGAGCCATCTTCACTATGATATTTCTATAAGGAACTGCTATGGGGATATCGCGATATGCATTTGCATCGCCCACCATGATAACAATTTTCATTACCTCCTTCTTTAGCTTTCTCATACAGTCTCTAAGTGAGTATCTGTCTGTCTCCACCATGGTCTGCCTCCACCAGGCCACCTAGAGTCAGTAGGGTATTGCCTATTGCATCCCTCTTCAGCTAAAGCTAACAGGTTAGTTCTGTTGTTACCTCCTTGTATAAGGTAATCCCTAAAAGCTTGGTATACAAAAAGATTCTCACTAATGCTTATGAATTTTAAGCAATCTATAGTATCTAGTGATATACATCCAGCCCCTTTATCACTGATTCTTACTATCCAAGATACTAAAGACTCTCCCATTTTTTGGGTGAATAGAGTTAATGTATCAGTAACCTCTTGTTAAGTGAAATCCTCAATTATCTCCCAGAAGTCTGTTTGGCCCTGGTAGTTCTCCTGCCTTCTTCTTAGTATGGGGTGAATTTCTGCATTAGAAGACTCCTTATCTAACTTTGTCCTATTCTCCTCACACACATTCTCCTGGCAGTTGTTGCGGCAACTCTGCCCAGTCTGTACAAAAGCTGCACACACATTGCTTCTGCCAGTTTTTCACTTCCTTTTAGTTAAATGAACAATAGCTTGTTCTTCTACTACCTGAGACACTCCAGCTTGCTCTTCTAAAGGAGACCCAAATGCTGTGGCACAGAAAAATTCTCACGGAAGCCAGCTAACTCCCTTACCATCTGAGCTTTCTCTTGCAGAAGCTTACCTCTACTTTTAAATATAAGATAATAACTTCTTAACAAGGCTCAGCCTCTCCTACACAACCCTGCCAGTTCTTTCTTTGGTGCTATTGGTATTCCTTACAAATATCTTTCCAAATCTCCAAGTTCTTACTCTTGTAGCTTCAGTGCCCAGGTTTCACAGAGCCCAGTGGTTTTATTATTTGGCAGGGTGGGAGGGGGTGCATAGCTACAACATTTATTCAAATACAGAAAACTGAGTCCCAAAACCACAAAGTCAAAGCCATCACAGTAGCCACAGAGTTGGTACACATAGTTAATGCAGTAAAAACCCACATTCTCAAGCCTTCAAAACAGAACAAGCTACCTCAGGCAAAGATCCTCCTCTCCTCACTCACAGTAACTGCTTGGCCTTCACGCAGCTTGCTCCCAGCAGCTCTGGTTCCCGACAATTCCCATCCTTGGCAGTCCTCAGCAAGATAGATCTTTCATGTCCCTTACTGGGCAAAAATATATTAGCACTACCTTCCATTACATAGGTTAATAGGAGTTTTAGGAGTAACTGATGTCAACATAATTTTATAACAATATCACAAGAATAGCACACAATAAACACAGAAAACAATATTTTAGAGTGGGTCTTGAGCATAAGCTCCGCCATAATCCCCCCCGCCCCAAACAAACGCGATCCTAAAATCTTGAGAGAAGTGATGAAGGTCTCTTCTTCCATGGCTACATGCTGCTGAATTTGGACATAGAGCTGCCCCTGTCTCAAGATTTCCCATCTGAGAGGTCCGTTCTTTAGCCAGCATTTGGAATGTGCTTGATGCCAGGTCCAGAGATTATACATCACAGTTGTGGACTGGGGTTGGCATCCAACTTAAACTATCAAGCATCTATAAGTGGAGGTTACCAAGCCTTTGGAAATAAACCAACCAAACAAGGTGAACAAGGTGACCAAAAAGCCAAGAAGAAACAAGGAGAAAATAACCAGAAACAAGATAGATATAGGATCAGGCGTGCTACTGGAGTCCATGAGCCCACGATTATAGCTTCACTAACTGGTAGAATATATGAGTTAAGGGTACAATTTTGTAATCATCTTCTCCTGAATAAATAATAGTTACAGTTTCATCCTTCCCATGTGCTGTAATCTATCTTTTCAGCCTTTGGAACATCATCTGACATCCATTTTACCCATACTTTAGCTCCCAATTTCATTCTATCAAAGAACCAAATCCTTCAGTTCCTCTGACAGTTATTTTTGAAGGAGGGTCATATTTTAAAAGTGGTATTGTTTTACAAAGAATAATAATCACTTGAACTATCTTAGCATTTTTACAAATCTGTATGAGCTCTTCACCAAAATTATGGGATGTCACAACAATTTCTCCTTGATAATTAGAATCTATTACACCAGGCAATACATGTATTTCTTGAGCTGCTAATTGTGACTTGGGTAAAATGTATCCAAAGTGGTTTTTAGGGATTCTTATGCATATCCCAGTGGACATTTTTCTTATTTCTTTTCTGTCCAACCAAAAGTCCTCAAAACAATGTAAATCATACCCCACCATACCAGGTGTTCCTGGGTATGGTGCTGGGACATCTGGCCTCAAAGTCTAATACTCACTATTTGGTATCTTAAGTGTTTTGGGGGGGTTGTCCATCTGGCTAGAGGTATACTTATTCCCAATGGTCTATTATTCAAATTATGTAAAGCCAGGACGAAATTATACTTTCAATGTTGATATGAATGATTAAAACTTAACTTCTTTAACTGTTCTTTCAACAATCCATTCATTCTTTCAATTAACCCAGATGCTTGTGTATAATATGGAATATGATGTATCCACTTTATACTGTTTAGTATACAATACCTCTTCATTTAATTACCTTTAAAATGTAACCTATTGTCACTTTGAATCTGCATTGGGGTTCCATAATATAGATTTATGACATCTAGAGTTTTACAGGTGTTTTTTCTGGGTTGTACTCTTATAAGAACAAGCCACTAGTACACCTGAATAGGTGTCAACAAAAGTACACATAAATCTGCATCCTTTATCTTGTGATACTGGACCAATATAATGTATTTGCCAGATTTGGGCTGGGACTTATCCTCTTGTTATTTCTCCACTTACTACATGAGAAACAGTTGGCTCCTTTTCCATTTGACATATATGACATTCTTCTGCTATTTATTTTAACAGTGAATGGACTATACTAATACCTCAATCCTGTGCCCACCAGTGTGTGGCCTGGACCCTTAATTGGCAGGCCATTTTGTGCACACATTTTGCTAATACCAGATCATCAGTTGTTGTCAAAGTAGGGACAATATGTTCAGTAGCAAACTTTGCCAGTCCATCAGCATGAGTATTGTACTCATATTCTGGTGTGGTGAGGGCCATGTAAACATCTACATGAAAAACTGATAAATCAGTAACCAAAAATATGTTCCAGATATCTTCCCATAATTCTTTGCCCCAGACTTGTTTTCCATGAATTTCCCAAGTTTTATTTCCCCACATGGGCATCCATGTAACTAACCCATTAGCTAACATCCATGAATCAGTGAATATGTGACACTGTTGCCTAGTTCTATTTTGATGGCTTGATGTACTGCCAAAAGTTCAGCATATTAACTACTTCCACCTATCCCAGTACTTTCCAAAGTCCTTCTAGTACATGAGTTATAGGCTACTGTTTTCCAATGTCTTTTTTGGACCAAATATTTTGCTGTCCCATCAGTAAACCATGCATGTCTCTTTTGGTCTTCAGTTAAGCCATCATATCCTTCATTCAATTTTACGGAGGACTGTACTAACCATAGTTTTGGTTCATTGTTTTTTGGCTCATGTTATTCCCCTCAGTTTCTATGTTTGCTACAGATTCATGTAGAGCAGTGACTCTGCTTTTACCTGTTTTCACTGTATTTTGAATTCTGTGAGAAGCTGGGGTACTCATTACCCTGGTCATAATCAGAATTCCAGGTCTTAATATAACTTCACTGCCCAGAGTCAGTTGTTCAGGCTCCACCAAAGCCCAATATGCAGCTAACAACTGCTTTTCATAAGGTGTATATGAAACTACAGATGAAGGGAGTTTCCGCTACCAAAATCCTAAGGGTATACTTTGGCTTTGTTGTTTTTGCCATAAACTTTAGTTTGCGTAATCATTGTAATTCCACTGGACCATTTTGTATGGGCCATAAATCTAGGGCCAATTGTATGGCAGCCTTGGTGCCTTCAAAAGCTGCTCAGGTCTCCAGTAAAATTCATATTTCTTCCAAGTGACATTATATAAAGGTTTCAGAACCTCTCACGAATGTGGAAGGTGGTGCCTCCAGTATACAAACAATCCTATGAACTTTTGGGCTTCCTTTTTATTGTTAGGAGTGGGAAAATCCTGAATCTTTCATCAGGCTTGTGGAAAAACCTCTAGTAATCCCTTGTTCCATTGTATACCCCCAAATTTTACATTTTCAGCTGCTACTTGAACCTTTGTAGGGTTAATTTCCCACCCTTTACTTTTCATATGCTCCATTAGAATGGTCAAACTCCTCTCCACTTCTTTTGCATCTTTTCTCTGTATCATGATATCATCAATGCAGTGGGTAAGATATACACCAGGTAGCTTTAATTCACCCTACTGTTCAGCCACAATCCTGTGACAAATAGTGGGGTTATGCAGGTATCCTTGTGGCAAGTAGGTGAAAGTATACTGTCTACCCTGCAAATTGAAAGTGAAATGGTCCCATTGTTTAGGATCTATTGGGTGGTGAAGAAGGCATTCACCAAGTCAATAACTGTGCACCAAGTCCCATTGTATTTCTGGGTGCTTTCTATTAAGGTGATGGTATCAGTATCTGGAACAGCAGCATACAAAAGAGTAGCAATATTCAATTGTCTCTAATTCATGGTAATTCTTCACATCCCATCTGATTTTTGTACAGGCCAGACAGGATTATTCCATTGTGTGGTTGTAGGGACTAACACTCCTTCTTCAACATATTCCTTTATAGTAGTGGTAATTTCATCTTGCCACCTGGAATGCAACACTGCTTTAAAGTAATTACTTCAGAAGGTTAAGGTAAAGTTTTTGGGTCCATTTTCCCACTAAAACTGTATTAATTCCTATCTTTCTTACAGCAAATTGGTATCTTCCTTCAGGTAAATTCAGAGTCATCCTCTCAATATATCTATTCCAATGATGTATTCAAGAATGGTACAACAACCAAAGTATATTCTTTCTTAGGTAATTGCCAAATATTCATTGTCATTTTAACTTGTCTGGCTGATATTTCAGCCCCTCCAAATCTTGTGATGGTAATAAGAGTTCCACATTTAAACTTATCAATGGGTTAACAAGGATAAGTATGGCCTCAGCCCCCATATTGAACAATAGCCTAAATACAATAGTTGATCCATTCTTCCACTACATTGTTGTTGTGGTTGTTGTTTTGGTGATAAGTATACATACATACATACACACACACACACACACACACACACACACACACATATTTATATATATATATATATATATATATATATATAAAGAGAGAGAGAGATACATATATGTGTGTGTGTGTGTATGTGTGTGTGTGTGTATAATTTGTTTATTTTTAGTTTTCAACATTCATTTCCACAAGATTTTGGTTTACAAATTTTCTCCCCATCTTTCTCCTAACCAGTACCCCAAAATATCAATCCTAATTAATATCCCTTCCCCAATCTGCTCTTTCTTATATCCTCCCCCATCCTGCTCTGACTTTCTAGTAGGGCAAGATTGATTTCTATACACTAGTGCCTGTATATCTTATTTCCCAGTTGCATGTAAAATATATATATATATATATATATATATATATATATATATATATATATATACACACATATATATATGTGTGTGTGTGTATGTGTGTGTGTATATACATATGTATATACACACACACATGCACACACACACACACACATATAGATATAGATATAGATATAGATGTATATATATAAGGTACCCAAATTAGTGTGTATGTTATTCCCTCCTTAAGCCAAATTCAATAAGAGTAAGGTTGACCCAATCCCTTTTGCCCTCCTGTTCTTCTCATTCATTGTAACAGTTTTCTTTTGCCTCTTTTATATGAGGTAATTTACCCTATTCTATCTCTCCCTATCTCCTCTCATTATATTCCTCTCACCTCTTCTATATTATATATACCTCTTATATAATCCAGCAGTTCTGAGTTACTCTCAGAAGTAACTGCTCAGCTTTTTATCCTGGTCTTTAGCTCTTCCCTGTCCCACACCTTCCTTGCATCAGCAAGTTCCTCCCATTGTTGGATTCACAAATTCTGTTTCTTAACAGAGGCTTGAGGTAATCAAGGGCAAGGCTTAACTTGAAGCAAGGCATTAAGTACTTGTTTGCTTGTTATTAAAAATGGCAGGAAAGATCTTCAAATCCTCATTACCATTAAAATTGGACACATATACAAATATATGCTCAACTATTTTGCTGAAATTATTATTATCATTATTATTACATCATAATTCCTGGTCTGTGCTTTGTCATGCCTTTGAAGAAGATGACACTATCATGTACAGAGAAAGAAAAATATTCATTTTTGGATAGCCCTAATTCTTAGTAAGTTTTTCTTTTCATAAATCCTAAACCCACCTCATTGTATTTTATACCAACACTATTATGAAGACAACAAAGAACAGGCAAAATTCCTCTATGAGAAGAAAACATTTTGAATTCTTAAAAATATCTGTATAGCTCCTATAAAGCCATGCATAAGCAGATTTCCAGAAGAATGCTGCTGTCAACTGCTTTCAAGTTTCTGATTACATAGCATAGTGAACCCTCTATTTATTCAATAACAAATCAAAGCAAAAAATTCACAGAAAATCAAAGAACAGCATTCACAATGACTTATCACGAAAATGGCCAAGTGGTCACAGTAGTTTTCAACAAAGTACAATCATTTAGTAACTCAATCATTTAATCATACTTAAGGAGGCTTGCAAAAGTCAAAGTACTACACCCCTGGGTAGTACATTCATTATTCAATTACAGAGTCCTTAATTCAATCACAAAGCACAATCACAAATAAATTACAATTTCATTAGTTACTACTCAACAGAAAATAACACAGTTCAGCAGACAGGGCTTCCAGCTGTCTGACCATTACATCTATTCCTAATCAGTTACCAGAGAGGGAAGCACCAACATCTGGATTTTCAAAGCCAAAGGTTATGGAGGGGCTCAATAGCTGCCCAGAGTCTCACCTGGCCAAATCATACAATTCTTCCCAAAGTGAGTTCCATAGCAAAACATCACATCAGGGTCAGTAACAACTCAGACAATTTGATCAGTCACTACACAGTATTCATGGAGAGTTCTTTTCATCTTGAATCAAGCCAGGCTTTCAACTTCTCTGAATCCCTTCCATGGCCCCAGCTCCTAACTGAATTCACCAAACTGTCATCAAAGTTCAAAGGCAGACAGCTCCCAGCTCCTTGTCTAGCTCTCTATGCAGTTCCTGTTCCACACTGAAGCTCACAGTGTCCAGTACACCTTAAATCCTTCATAGTCTCTTTTCCTGGGAAGTCAAGGCTTAATAAAGCCACACACCAAAAAAGTACCAACACCACAGTCATGCTTCCTCTGGCAGGTCCCCAACAGCTCCTCAGAAGCTCTGGTTAGCCCTACGAAGTCTTCAGCAGAAGTTTTAGCTGGTTACTAGAATCAAAATCACTTCATCCAGGTTCTCAAAATAAAAATCATTCTTTCCAGCCTAGGCCTCGCTTCCTCAGCCTCCAGAACCTGGCTGCAAGAAGATCTGAATTCCAGCTAGGGCTTCTCCTTATATACCTATTATCTCTTCCCTGTTCTGTCCCTTCCTGTTACATCAGCAATTTCCTATTATATCAGCAACAGGGGTTCATACTTTTTGTTTCTTTATAGAGGCTTGATCTAATTAATTTCAAACTAGGTGCTAAGTACCTGTTAGCTTTGCCAATACAAAGGGATCAAATTACATTATTATTATAGCTTCACTGTCCCTTTTTCTATAAGCTAAGATTTCTGAGGAACTAAAATATATCCTTATATTACAAGACCTTAAAACCCATCAATATCCTAGTCATTTTTGGGGTTCTCTCCAAATACCCATGTTTAACCTAAAATTTAGTGCCTAGATCTAATAACAATAATAAATAGTTGAACAGGGCATGATAATAACAATACCATTACCTAATTGTTCCTGGAAACCATGCACTTCAATTCAACATAAGACTTTATTGGCTTCTTTTATTCATTTGTTTGTTCATTAATTAATTCAATACTTGACATTCTTTTAACTAATTATTTGCTTGCTGCCATATCAGTTTTAGTCATATACACAGATATCTTAAACTCAATATGTCTAAAATTCACCATATATTCTTGCACCCTCATACTGAGTTTGTAAGTCCACAGAAAACTTCAGGTCTTTTATTGAAGTTGAGTGGAGAGTTATACCTCTCCTATATTGCATTGTTATGTTGATTTTAATCTAAGTAAAAGTTTTTATTTATCCACATTGTGTTTAATGTTATTAAATGTTTAATTTTTCATCTTAATACAGAGTATGATATATTCTTCACCTCTTTATAGTTTTGTTTTTGTTTCTACAGAGCTGATAAACATATCATGTATACTTTTACTCATGTCACTAATTAAAATGTTAAGCAATAGACATCTACTCATAAATTCCTAGAACATTCAAGTAGAGGAATCTTCCACTTGATATACATTAATAACTCAATGTGAGCCATTCAATTAATTCAGAATTTCCTAACAGTCATACCCTATAACCTACATTATTGTGAAAACATCTCTCCCAATTACCCACAAAAGCAGTATGAGACATTTCGTTAAATGCATTGCTAAAATTCTAATAAAGGTAATTCATAACATTACAAAGTGCAGTGAAAGAAAATGAAGGTAGTCTTGAATGGTATTTTTGAAGAATCTATAGTAGATCTTTGTGATCCACATTTCTTTTCAATCAATTTGTAAATATTTTAAGTACTTATTTTGTGCCGGGCATTATGCTAAAGTCTATCAATTAGAAAAAAAAAATTGAAAATATAGCCCCTGCCACCAAGGAGCTTACAACATATTGAATAAAACAACATGCTACATATATGCATGTGTGCATGTATATGTATGTATATATGTATGCATATATGCTGTATACATGATAAGTAAAAGGTATCAGAGGGAAAGCAGTAGAATTAAGAGGGTTAGGGAAGGCTTCCTGTAGAAGATGAGATTTCAATTGGAAGGGAAAAGAAGTTAGAGAATTCAAGAGTCAAAGCAGAGGGAGTATATTCTAGGAATTGGTGATAGTCAAGGAAAATACCAAAAGCTAAAAGATGGAGTATCATGGAACAGCCAGGAATCCAAAATTACTGGATCAAAGAGTATGTGTATGGAAGTAAGATATAAGAAGACAAGGAATTTTGGAGGGCTCTAGTTTTTGAAAGCCTTCACAAGTTAAACAGAGCATTTTATATTTGATTCTAGATGTGAAAAAGGAAGTTATTGTTGTTGATAATGCATGTGGGGGGGGGGGGGGGAGGATGGTGTACAGCCAAGCACAAGTAGCTTTCCAAAGGACTGCTATTGTGAATAGCCCTAAGGTTCTGATCATATAGTATAATGAACTCTCTATTTATTCAGCAGTATACTGAAGCAAAATATTCACAGAAACCTAAGCACAGCATTAATAATGGTATAATATAACAACTTATCACTAAAGTGGCCACATAGTTTTCACTAAAGCGGACACATAGGTTTAAATAAAAGACAATCATTCAGTAAGTCCTTAACTCAATCATACTTAAGGAGCAGTTCTCCTTAAGGGACACAAAGTACATAGTCAAAGTTTCTCACCCCTAGGTCACATTGTCTTAATCTCTCAGTCAAAAAGTCATCTTTTTTTTCTCTATTGGATATTATTTTCCAATCATCCTTAACTCAATCATCATTAAGGGGTCCAAGGTAAAAAGTACAAAGTTCTCTTACCCCTAGGGCACAGTAAATCATGATCTTCTCAGTCAGCACTAAGTACCCAATTGGAGTTGTTTCCATCTTGGCTTCAGGCTGGCTCCCAAATTCCATGGTAACTCTTCCATGGGTCAAATTCTTGCCTGAATCAACCCAACTGTCACCTGGACTCACAGGCAAGCAGCTCTCAGCTCCTCATTCAGCTCCTTGTTCAGCTCCTCAAGCAGTTCCTCATACAGTTCCTATACCATACTGAAGCTCACAGGGTCCAGTCCACCTCAAATCCTTTGCAATTTCTGCTCTCTGGGAAGACAAAGCTTAAGAGAGCCAAAATAGCATTCATAAGCATTTCCAGCACCATCATCAATCCACTATCTGCCTGTGATATCAACATAGATCCACAAACAAGGTCTGAGAACACAACACAAATTATTGGTATAGTCCCAGGACTTCTGAAACACTCCTCCAGGACTTCGGTAAACAGACAACAAGAAAAACTTCTTTTAGGGATTCCAGTAAGATCCAGGGATTCTGTACAAAGTATTACAAACAGAAATCAACACAGAGAGAACAGAGAGTGCCAGCCACCATAAGTGTTCCCTTCTCAATTCTGCTCTCTCCAAGCTTGCACTTCGACTTTTATGTGGTAATTATTTGCTCCCTGTTCTGTCCACCTCTTACATCCTTCCTCTCATCATTACATCCTCCCATTGTGGGTTTCACAAGTTCTGTTTCTTAACAAAGATTTACATAATCACAGGCAAGTCTCAACTGAAACAAGGCCCTAAGTACTTGTTCGCTTGCCATTAAAAAGGGTGATGTTATCATTCTGGTATTTTAGGAAAGTCACTTTAGTAGTGGAATGGAAGATATGTTGGAATGAGGATATTTGAGGCTGGCAGACCTACCAGCAGGCTAATGCAGTAATATAGTTTTGAGGTGATGAAGGCCTACATTAGAAAATTGTCAGTCTCAGAGGAGAGAAGTGGACATACAAAAGAAATGTTGCAAATGAGAAATCCCCAGCTCTTGGAAACAGATTAGGTAAGGGAGATGAGAGATAGTGAGGAATACAGGATCTCTTAAGCTGGGAGGCTGAGATATTGGGAGATTGCTTTTGACCTCTATGGTTGCAGGGAAGTTAGGTATGTGTATGTGGAAGATGGCTAGGGTAAGAGAATATAAGGTGAATTTTAGATATATTGAGATTAAGATATCTGTTGAAAACCTAGTTCTAGATGTTTCAAAGGCAATTGGAGATGCAAGACTGATGACCAGAAGAGACATTAAATCAGGATAGATAGATATGAGAATGCTTAGAATAGATATGGTAATTAAATTCATGGCAGCTGATGAATTCTCTAAGTGAAATATTGTAGAGGAAGAAGATAAGAGAATCCATGACATAGTGCCCAGGGACATCTATGGTTAGAAATCAACATCTGAAAGCAGATCCATCTAAGGAGATAGGAAAGGAGTTGTCATATAACTAAGAGGATAACCAGGGGAGAGTGGTTTTAGCTCCCACACCCCTGCAAAAGAAAAAAAAATTATTAGAAAACAAAACAAACAACAACAACAAAGAAAAGTATCAAGGAAGAGGAAACAACATAATAATAAAGTCTGTAGATAGACTGAGAAGAATGATGATTAAGAAAAGGTCATTTGATTCGTCAACTAAGAGATCATTGATAACTTTGAAGATAGCAATTTTGGTACAGTGGTAAGGTCAGAAGCTGGATTATAAAGACTTAAGAAGAGAATGAAAGGAGAGGAAAGGGAGGCACCTATTGTAACTTATATTTTGAGTAGTTTTGAGTAGCTTAGCTAAAAAGATCAGAAAAGACAAAATATGACAGAAGAGATGGAAAGATCAAATGAAAGCACTTTCTAGAATGGGATGACATGAGAATGTTTGTAGAAATAGGAAAAGAATGAGTAGAAAGTGATAAGTTAAAAATTAGTGAAAGAGGAGGAAAATTTGTTGGAAGAACTGAGATGGAATGGGATTACTTGAATAAATAGATGGGTTAACCTTGGTAAGGAATAAGGCCACTTTATCATGTGAGAAAGGGGTGAATGTGTACAAAGTAGCAAAGGACATCCAAGTAATAGCAAATGAAAAAGAAGGAAAAGAGGGAATTCACAGCAATTGGCATAATTTTTTTTTCCTTTAAAAGATGAGGTAATATTCTCAACTAAGAGAGTTGGAGGAGGGAAGAACCATAGATGGTTTAAGTGAAGATAAAAAGGTTTGAAAGAGCTGGTATAGAGAGTGGAATAGTAAGTTGATAAAAGAAGAATGATAAGACTGCCTAACAGTAATGAAGGTTGAGTGGAGTTTATGTAACATGTTCTTTGAATAATTTGGATTTCTTCATCTGAGAACTCCATGTTCATGTCCTTTGACCATTTAACAATTGGAGCATGACTTGAATGCTTACAAATTTGATTGTTTTCTATATATTTTACTGATGAGAAATTTACAAGAGACACTTGCAGTAAATATCCCCAACCCCAACTTTCTCCTTTGCTTCTAATCTTGACTGCATTGCTTTATTTCTAAATCATCTAACCATTTTGATTTTATCTTAGTTTATGGTATAAGATGTTGGTCTATGCCTACTTTTTGCCCTATTTTTTTTCCTAGTTTTCCCAGAAGTTTCTGTCAAATAGTGAATTCTTGTTTCAAAAGTTTGGGTCTTTTAGGTTAATCAAACACTAGATTACTATGGTCATTTACTATTGTGTATTGTATCTGTGATCTGTTCCACTCATCCACAACTCTGTTTCTTAGGCAATACCAGATTGTTTTGATGATTAGCATTTAACAATACTGTGTGAGATCTGGTGCAGCTAAGCCACCTTGATAGATAGATAGATAGATAGATAGATAGATAGATAGATAGATAGATAAATATAGATAGATAGAAAGTTTTTTTTATAATCCCCTTAATATTCTTAGCCTTTTCTTCCAGATGAATTTTTCTATTTTTCTACCTATGATTTTTCCCCACATGTTGATTCATATGGAATATATGTAAATTATTATAAGTAAATTATTTCAGTTATAATTGCCATTTTTCATGATATTGGTTCAGCCTACCCATGATATTTTTTCAATTGTTTTGATCTGACTTTATTTCTGTAAAAAAAAATGTAATTGTGTTGATGCACTTCCTGGGTTTGTCTTAGCAGATAGATTCCCAAGCATTTTAAGTTGTTAAATGTTATTTTTTTTTGTATCTTTTTCTGATAGACTTTGTTGATAATATAGAAAAAGGTTGATGATTAATGTGAGTTGCTAAATTGATTATTAAACAGTATCAGTTGATTCTCCAGGATACTCTAAGTATAACATCGTATCATATTCTAAGAATAATAATTTATTTTTCCACATGCATGTTCTAATTCATTTTATTTATTTTTCTTCTGTTATTTCTAGTGTTAACATATACTAAACTTAAACAATATTGGTGCTAATGGGCATCTTTGCTTATCCATGATCTTATTTGGAAGGCTTGTTCTAGCTTATCCCCATTTCAGAAAATGCTTGCTAATTATTTTACATAGATACTATAAATGATTTTAAGGAGAGGTAAAATTATTCCTATATTCTCAAGTGTTTTATAAATTGAATGAGTTGTATTTTGTGAAAAAAGATTTTTCTGCATCAATTTACATAATCATATGATTTCAATTAATTTTTATTTATATGACCAATTATTCTGAAAATTTTCATAATAATAAAAGGTCCTGCATTAAAACCAGTAATTCATACCAAGAATCCCATTTAGACAGAGTGTGCTCCTTGTAATAAATTGCTGCAATGTCTTTGCAAACATTTTAAACATTTTTGCATCAATATCCATAAGGAAAATTGGTGTATAATTTTTTTTTTTCTGCTTTGGCTTTTTGTGGTGTGATTGGGCAGTGGGTCAAGAGGGTCTCCTGACCCAGGAGAAGGCTATATAAACTCTGATGAGAGGCTTTGCTTTGGGGCTCACTTTGAGAACTGTTGTATGATTTGACCAGATGAGACTCTGGACAGCTATTGAGAGCCCCCGGCTTTGAAAAACGTAGATGTTGATGCATCCCTCTCTGGTAACTGTAATTTATTATGGATGTAATGGTTAGACAGTTTGGAAGCCTGTGTGCTTGATCTATTTCTCTGTCTTGTAACTTCTGTCTATATACTCTGAAGTTCAGGGTGCTGACCCCTATCCCCTGAACTACGTGAATGATATATGTTTGATTAATGTATGCTTGTTAACACATTTTGAGTTGCTTTCCTTTAGAGAATCAGATCTAAGAACCTGTGTTAGCCGCCACCCTGGGGATGCTGGGGTGCTTGCTGCTACAATAGGGCAAAGATAATATATAATAAGCATATTTGAAATATACTTTAAACCATGATAAAAAATCCTATTTCCTTTTTATAAAATTCTAATAGTATATTTAAAGTGTTTTCACACTTCATTTTTGTCTAACCATGGTCTAACCTTCATTAGAACTTTTTACATATCATGCACAATGGATCTACCAAATTGAGTTAACTGACTCTATTAAAAGAAATGTTAGCATTGGAAGACATGTTGTTATTTTTAAACATCCTGTTAACCTGTAAGATTCAGACTGCTTTAAGTTTTGCCTACCAGGAAACACTCATATGCTGGTGTGTATGGAGGAGGGAAGAAGTTCATTTCTGCCCTTTAATTTCCTAAATACAACAAATAAAGATTAACGACAGTAGAAATCAATCCTAACTCATTCCTTGCTGAATATCAGCAAACACTATGTCACAAAACCAATGTGAAAAAATAGAGTATGGATTTTCTGCTGACATTTGTAAAGTGTTTATGTCAAAGTATTCTTCTAATACACCAAAGGTTACAGTTTAACAAATTAAAGCACATGTTTCTTATACACTGACATGTTGGTCATTTGAGTTAATTCAAACTGTTTGTGTATCTTTTAATAGATTCTTAACCTAATCTGATATGTTAAGACCCAAAACTTCGATTATTCAGTCAGGCAATATCTTCCATCAAACAAATTGTGAAAATAAGGTATTATAATATTTCTTCAAACTATATAATTATCCATTGTAATCAAGAATTAGGTCATATATTCTAAAATATTTTTAAATATTTGTACTAATTCTCTGATGCTTTGGTGGAAAAATAAGAAGAAGGAAATTTTGTCCTCGTGATAGTTGTTTGTCATAATTTTGTGTTTTGTTCTCTGGCAGGAAAAAAAGTTTTAAGATACTTTATCAGACACACAACTACTTAAAGGACAAGATCTTGATAAGTTAGTATAAATAGATTTTCATGACTTTATGAAATTTTAAAAATCTGTACATTTTAACAATCCTCTTCAAAAAAAACCTATACAATGAATTACTTATCATCAATCATTCAAGAAATATATATTGAATGGCTACCATGTGCTTGATTCTTATAATATGGTACTAATTCTCAGGAAGCTTGGATTGTCATAAAATGATTAGTGGAGAAACCAGCATTTACACATATCTGACAATTCTAGGGACAATAGGAGTTTAAAAAGTATGTGAGAAGGAGTCAAAAGAAATGAGAAATGTCTAGGGTGGGGTCAAGATGGCAGAATGAAAGCACTAACTCACCTAAAAGTCCCTCATGAATTCCATTAGCAACCTCTAAAAATTGAATCTGACCAGATTTTAGAGTGACAGAATCCATTGGGAGATACAGCATGGTAGATTCTCAATCCAGGAAATTGTGCACCTAGGACTGGGAAGGGTCAGCACAGAGTAAGGAGTGTGAAATGCACAGGGGCTGCCCAGGGCAGACCCAAGACCATTCCACAGCAGAGCCAGGGTGAGCCCTGCCAGAAGATTCACCCAACACATGGGCAATTCTCAGACCTCTCACTGGGAGGGAGGATCTGTCAGAGCTAGGTAAGAGAAAATCACAGGGCCAATGGCTGCAACAGAAGCTTCTCCTAGGGTTAACAAGCCACTGCTTGGGTGTTTTAAAAATCACCTACCTGCATTTCCAGGAGGCAACATGGCAGGGTAAACCCTAGCTGCTATAATCCCCTACTCTGACCCTGAAAACCCATGGATTATTGCCCCAGAGTAAAATCCTGAAATAGTGGAACCAGTGGCAGGCTTGGGAGTGCTAGGGGAAGGGTGTGACTAAGACTGTGCCAAGCCTGAAGTGAAGAGGGGCTGGGTCCTAGCAAGCTCCATTTCAGCTGACCAGTGGGAGATACTGAAGCCCAAAGGGGTGGAACCAGCAAGCACTAACACGAGAAGCCCAGGGGTGCCTCAGCACAATCAGGGGAATCTGCAGACAGCAGTACAGCAGGCCACCCGCTGCTGAGCCTGCCTGAGGTCTAGCCCAGGGGCACAGAGACAGAAACCTGAAGTGGTCAGACCACCCTCCCCTACATGTTACTCTGTGAGGCTCAAGGTAACCCAGGGCAAACACTGAAAGTCCTGACCTTGGCCTCAGTCTAGACACCCAGAGGCTACAGCACACAAAATCAACAACCAGGCCTCTAGCTCCCATTTTGTGAAGTGTGTGTCAGAGTGCTCTATACCCCATAAGCAGAAAGCCACTTTAAAAGTCAGGGAATAGGCAATCACAATGGGTTAGAAGGAATTTAGAAAAGCAAAACCAAAGATGATTAAATACTATTATTGTGAATAAGAAGAACCAGTTCCAGAAGGGGATAACATTGACTCGCTACCCACACCTGAGACAACAGAAGGAAATATGAACTAACATCAAGCCCAGAAAGCATTCTTGGAAGCCTTCAAGGAGGTTAAAAGCCAAATTAGAGAGGCAGAAGAAAAACTGAACAAATCTTTTAAAATTACAATTGATAAAGTGGAAAAAAAATCTCACTGAAGAAAGATTAAAAGATAATAATTAAATTTAATTATTTAAAACTAAATAATTTAATCCTAAAGAATAAGTGTGTCGGGGGCGGCTAGGTGGCGCAGTGAATAGAGCGCCGGCCCTGGAATCAGAAGGACCTGAGTTCGGAGCCGGCCTCTGACACTTAATCCACACAAAACAAAAACCTAGCCGTGTAACCTTGGGCAAGTTACTTAACCCCAATTGCCCTAAAGGGGCGGCTAGGTGGCGCAGTGAGTAAGAGCGCCGGCCTCGGAGTTGGGATGACCCGAGATCAGATCCGGCCTCAGAAAATGAGCACCCACACACAAATAATGACTAGCCGTGTAACCTTGAGCAAGTTACTTAACCCCAATTGCTTAAAAAAAAAAAAAAAAAGAAAAAAAAAAGAATAAGTGTGTCAAACAAGATATTATAGAAACAATCAGTAATTTCCTTCAAGATAATGACAATGATGAGACAACATACAAACACTTGTAGGATGCAGTAAAAGCAGCTCTTAGGGGAAGTTTTATATCTCCGAATGCATACATGAATAAAATAGAACAAATTTAGGTCAATAAATTGGGCATGCAACTGAAAGAGGTAGAAAAAGAACAAATTGAAAATACCCAATTAAATACTAAATTAAAAATATGGAAAAGCAAAAGAAGTATTACTAAAATTGAAATTAAGAAAACTATTAAATTAATAAATAAAACTACAAATAGAACTTCCAAACTAAGTAAAAGGGGACTCTGAACAACTCCTGGAACCCCAGCACCCAGAGAACAACACAGAGAAGCTAACCTCCAGCTGAGGACAACACAGCAGCCCAGCAGGGAGAGCCAGCCCAGCACTCTGGGAGCCAACAGCCCAGTGCCGTTTTAGCCCCAGGGCGGCTGGGCACCTGGGCCAGCAGCTGGCTAGACAGACCCCAGAACACCACCAGGCAATTCCAGAATTATCAACACAGACATGCCTAGGACAAAGTAAGAGGTTAGTGCCCTATGGACTTTGGGACCAGTATTTGGGGAATGCCTCAGATTCCTCCCCTGGGGGCTAGAAGCCGATTGAGGAGATATGGCACACTCACCATTTTGCAGCTCTAGTGGCAGCATCAGCTCCTGGCCTGTGAACTGTAGGGAGATCCAGCGATCAGTCTTGGAGGTTAATCGCTCTTGCTTTAACCTGCTTGGATCTGGATTGTGATCTGGGGGCAGGCTTGGGATGGGTATCCAACTTGCCAGAACTGGAAGTTGTGAAGACCCCAACATTTGGGATGGAAGTTCCCCTCTCTGGTGGCAGAGTCCTACTCTGGCAAGAAGCCCCAAAGTCAAGTAATTAAGTGGCAACATGCCTAGGCAAAGGAAACAAAATAAACAGAAAAATGCAACATTAGACTCCTATTTTGGGGGCAAAGACAATTGAAGCAGGGAAGAGGAGGAGGACTGTGAGGTCAGAAATCCTGCACCAAAAGACGCAAATGAAAATATGAGCTAGTTACAGGCCATAGAGGACCTTAAAAAGCAGAAAAGAGAAGTGGAGGAAAAATTGGGAAGAGAAATGAGAAGGATGCAGGAAAAGTATGAAATCAGAGTCAAAAGCCTGACTGAAGAAAATAACACTTTAAAAAATAGACTAACTCAAATGGCAAAGAAGGCCCAAAAGGGCAATGAGAAGAAGAATGCCTTAAAAACCCAAATTTGCCAGATGGACAAAGAATCTCAAAAGCTCACTGAGGAGATTCATTCCTTCAGAGCTAGACTAGAGCAAATGGAACCTAGTGACTTTATGAGAAATAAAGATGCTGTTAAGCAGATCCAAACAAATGAAAGCATAGAAGGCAATGCAAAATAACTCATGGGAAAAACCACTGACCTGGAAAATAGATCCAGGAGAGATAATTTAAAAATTATTGGACGACCTGAAAGCCATGATCAAAGAAAGAACCTAGAACTCATCCTTCAAGAAATTCTCAAGGAAAATTGCCCTGATGTTTTAGACCCATAGGGGGAAATAGGGGTTGAAAGAATCCACAAATCACCTCCTGAAAAAGATCCCAAAAAGAAAACTCCCAGAAATATTATAGCCGGGTTCCAGAATTCCCAGATCAAGGAGAAAATACTACAAGGAGCCAGGAAGAAACAATTTCAATATTGTGGAAACACAATATTGTATAGCACGGGAACTGGAAGCTTCTACAGTGAGGGAATGAAGGGCATGGAATATGATATTCCAGAGTTCAAAAGAGCTGGGATTAAAGCCAAGGGTCACCTACCCAGAAAAACTGAGTATTTTGTTTCAGGGGAAAATATGGTCATTCAATAGAATAGAGGACTTTCAAGCATTATTGAGGAAAAAACCAGAGTTGAATAGAAAATTTGACATCCAGACACAAGAAGCAAGAGATGTCTGAGAAGTTAATCAGAGAAAAGAAATCAAAAGGAACTTATCAAAGTTGAACTATTTACATTCCTACATGGAAAAACAATAACTTTGACTGATGAAACCTTTCTCAGTATGAAAATAGCTGAAGAAGGGTATATGGGCATATGAATACATATGTGAATGTGTATATATATTTACAGTTATACATGGATAGAGGGCACAGATTGAATTTGGTGGGAAGGGATGATACTTAAGGGGTGAAGTTATGAGGTGAGAGAGGAATGTGGCAAGAGGAGATGGGGAGAGACAGGGTAGGGTAAGCTTTCTCATGTAGAAGAAACAAGGGGAAGTGGTTGCAGGGGAGGGGAAGAACAAGAAGGCAAAAAGGCAAAATCGTATTCTCATTGAATCTGGCTCAGGGAGAGAATGACATACATACTAAATGGGATATCTCACCCTGCTGGTGAGTAGGGAGAAGGGGGATGAGTGGGGAGATGATGGAGGGGAGAGCATTCTGGGGGGAGGGGAGGTTGGAAGTACCCACTATTGAAGAGGGACAGAATCAAAGTAGGGAATGGACCATGTGGGGGATGGTATGGGTGGGAGGGAATTATAAGCAGTCTTTTACAATATATCTACTATGGTAATGCTTTGCATAGCTATACATGTACAACACATACTGAATTGTTTATCTTCCCAGAGGATGTGGGTGACAAGGGAGGAAGGTAATGCATCTGAAATTCTAAGTTTTAAAATTAAATGTTTCAAATATATATAAATACTGTTATTAATACTATTTTGCATGTAATTGGGAGAAAAGATGTTCAGGCATTGGGACACAGAGACTCACTTTGCCCTAATGGTAAAGTCGAAGGGGGTATGGGAAAAGATATGGGAGTGAGCAGATTGGATGAAGGGTATCTTGGGGACTGCTATTCTGTGGTGGTCGGTAGGGGGAAAAATGGGGAAAAATTATAACTCAAAATCTGGTGGAAGTGAATGATGTAAAACAGAAAAAAATAAAGCATTTGTTCAAAAAAAAACAACTATGAACAGGTTTTATGAAAAAATATATATATATATGGACCTTCAGTCAATATGACAAAAAAAAAAAGAAATAAAGAAGAAAACCAGATTACCAGCAGCAAAAATATGAAAAGGGTGAATCTACCTCCAATGAAGAGGAAAATGAAACAATAATTAGGAATTATTTTGCCAAATTGTATGCACATAAATTTGACAATTTTAGTGAAATGGATGGATATTTACAAAAATATAAGTTGTCCAGATTAACTGAGGAGGAAATAAATTACTTAAATCACATCATCTCAGTAAAAGAAATTAAACAAGCTACACATGAGTTCCCTAGGAAAAAATCTCCAGGGAAAGATAGATTTACTAGTAAATTCTACAAAATATTTAAAGAACAATTTATTACAATACTTTACAAATGATTAGGAAAATTGGAAAAGGAGTCCTACCAAATTCTTTTTGTGTCACATATATGGTACTGATACCGAAATTGGTGAAAGAAAATTATAGACGAATTTCCCTCATGAATATAGATGCAAAATTTTTAAATAAAATGTTAGCAAAAGATTACAGAAACTTATCATAAGAATAATATGCCTGGATCAGGTAGAAGTCATTCCAGGAAAGCAAGGTTGGGAAACTTTAGGGAAACTATCAATATAATTGATAATATCAGCAACAAAATTAGTAGAATCCATTTGATAATCACAGTAGATTCAGAAAAGCCTTTTAACAAAATACAACACCCATTCCTATTAAAAACAGTAGAAAATATAGGAATAAATGGAATCTTCCTTAAAATAATAAGTATCATCTATCTAAAGCCTTTAGCAAGTGTTATATGTAATGCATATAAGCTAGAAGCATTTCCAATAAGAATAAGGGTGAAACAAGGATGTCCACTATTACCCCCCTTTATTCAATTTGGTACTAGAAATGTCAGCAGTAGCAATACAAGAAGAAAAAGAAATTGAAGGAATCAAATTAGGTAAAGAAGGGACTAAGCTTTTACTCTTTTCAGATAATAAGATGATATACTTAGAAAATCCTATAGAATTAAGTAAAAAACTATTTGAGACAATGAGTAAATTTGGCAAATTTGCAGGATATAAAATAAACCCACTTAAATCCTTGGCATTGCTATATATTTCTAATAAAATCCAACAGCGATAGATAGAGAGAAAATTATATTTAAATTTATTGTAGAAGTTATAAAATATTTGGGACTCTACCTGCCAAAACAAATACAGAACCAATTTTTTTCACACAAATAAAGTCAGATCTCAATAATTGGAAAACTATCCATTGCTCATGGTTAGGTAGAGCTAATATAATAAAAATGACATTTTTACCTAAATTGATTTATATATTTAGTTCCATACCAATCAATTAACCAAAAAGAATTCTTATATAGCTAGAAAAAATAGTAACAAAATTCATTTGGAAGAACAAAAGGTCCAAAATATCAAGGGAACTAATGAAAAGTAATACTAGGGAAGGTGGCCTAGCCATACCCGATTTTAATCTGCATTATAAAGCAGGAGTAATCAAATGTACTTGGTACCGACTAAGGAACAGCATAGTGGATCAATGGAATAGATAAGGTCCACAAGATACAGCAGTCAATGACTATAGTAATCTACTATTTGAGAAACCCAAAGAACCCAGCTTTTGGGATAAGAACTGATCATTTAACAAAAACTTCTGTAAAAACTGGGAAACAGTACAGCAAAAACTGAGCATAGACCAATATCTTACACTGTATACCAAAATAAAGTCTAAATGGGTGATGATATAGGCATAAAAGCTGATACTATAAGCATCCTGGGAGAGCAAGCAAGATTTTATGGAGAAGGGAAGATTTTATGACCAAACAAGAATTAGAGAGCATTATGAAATGCAAAATAGATAATTTTGAATACATTACAATGAAAAGTTTCTGTACAAATATATCAAATATAACCAAGATTAAGAGGATAGTAGAATATTGGGAAATAATTTTTACAGCAAGTATCTCAGAAAAATGCCTCTTTTCTAAAATATACAGAGAACTGAGTCAAATCTATAAGAATACAAGTCATTCCCCAACTGATAATGGTCAAAGGACATGAACAAGCAGTTTTCAGAGGAAGAAATTAGATGTATCTATAAGTATATGAAAAAATGCTCTAAATCCCATCTGATTAGAGAAGTGTAAATCAAAACAACTCTGAAGTAACACATCTCACATTGGCTAAGATGACAAAATAGGAAAATGATAAATGCTGGAAAGGATGTAGAAAAATTGGAACACTAATGAATTGTGGGTGGAGTTGTGAGCTGATTCAACCATTCTGGAGAGCAATCTGGGACTATACCCAAAGGGCTATAAATAAATGCACACCCTTTGTCCCAACAATACCAGTTTCAAGGCTGTATCCCAAAGAGAAAGTAGAAGTAGGAAACAGACCCATTTATACAAAAATATTTATAGCAGCTCTTTTATGTTAACAAAGAATTAGAAATCCAGGTGTTTCCCATCAATTGTGGAATGGCTAAGCAAGTTGTGGCATATGAATGCAATGCATTGTGCTATAAGAAATGAGGAGCAGAAAGACTTCATAATAACCTGGAGAGTCTTATATAAACTGATACTGAGTAAAGAGAGCAGAACCAGGATATCTTTGTATGCAATTATTGACATGTTGTATGTGTAATGACTAATTTTGATAGACTGGGCTCCTCTCATCAATGCAAGGTTATAAGGCAACTCCAAAAGACTCATGATGGAAAGGGATATCCACATCCAGAGAAAGAACAACAGAGTCTGAATGCAGATTGAAGCAAAGTACTTGCTCTCTCTTCATTTTGTTTTGTTTTGTTTCTTCTTTCTCATTGTTCAGTCCATTGGTTGTAATCCTTCTTACAACTTGACAAATGTTTAATGTGAAAATATTTGCAGATACTATATTTCATTTCATGCTGCCATGGGGGAGTAGGTGGAGGAGAGGGAACAGGAGATTTGAAATTCAAGGGATTTTGGCACCGAATATTGTAAAACAAAAGTAAATAAATATTTTTTAAAAAATAAAAAATGTCAAACTTTTATATGCCACTAAAATAATGTGCCTCATTGTGGTGTAGTGGTTATATAGAATTCTTGAATTCGTTGGAGAATAATCTCTGTTTTTTTTTCTTCCATACTAGAAAGTTTTTTAATATGAATTGGTAAATAATGTCATTTCTAAGCTCTGAAGACAAGCCTGGGTAAGTCCAAAAGAGCACATAACCAGTCTGGCTACAGGCAATTTAATTTTCAGTCATATCAACTCTTGAAAATAATGCACTAAGTCATAGAAAATTTACAAACTACTTTAGTAGAGGTCAAATACCTTCTTAAACTTTTAGGCACTCAAAATATTAAATCACCAAAATTTATTTTGAATTTTATATTTATTTGCTCTTAATAATACATAGTTTAGAGGGGGCGGAGCCAAGATGGCAGAGTAGAAACAGCTCTTCCAAGCCACTCTGCCCAAAGATTCCCCCCAGACTATGTAAAAGGGGACTCTGAACAACTTCTGGAGCCCCAGCACCCACAGAACGACACAGAGAAGCTAACCTCCCGCTGAGGACAGCCCAGCAGCCCTGCAGGAAGGACCAGCGCAGCGGTCTGGGACCTGGCAGCGTGCAGCGCGCAGATCTGCACAGGGAGCCGAGCCAAGCCCAGGTCCGCGTGAGCCGAGGTTTTAGCCCCAGGGCGGCAGGGCCAGCAGCAGGCTGGAGGAACCCCAGAACACCAGGAGCTGTGGCGACTCCAGAATTATCAACATAGACATGCCTAGGACAAAGTAAGAGGTTGGTGTCCTATGGACTTTGGGACTGGTATTTAGGGAATGCGTCGGCTCCCTCCCCTGGGGGCTAGAAGCCGCTGAGGAGACACGCTATTTTGCAGTTTTCAGAGGCAGCTCCAGCTCCCGGCCTCCAAATCTTAGGGAGATCCAGCGATCAGTCTTGGGGGGTAATCGCTCTTGCTTTAACCTCCCTGGATCTGGATTGTGATCTAGGGTGGAAGTCGTGGGTGGGTTTACAGCTTGCCAGAAACGGAAGTTGCCCCCCACACGTTCGGGACGAAAATTCCTCTATCTGGCCTTAAAGCCATAGTGTGGCAACAAGCCCAAAAGTCAAGCAATTAAGTGGCAACATGCCAAGGCAAAGGAAACAGAAAAATACAACCCTAGACTCCTATTTTGGGGGCATAGAGCAGGAAAAGGACTGTGAGGTCAGAAGTCCTGCTCCAAAACCCCAGGGGAAAACATGAGCGGGTTGCAGGCCATAGAGGACCTTAAGAAGGACTTTAAAAATCAAATAAGAGAAGTGGAGGAAAAATTGGAAAGAGAAATGAGAAGGATGCAGGAAAAGTATGAAATGAGGGTCAACAGCCTGACTGAGGAAAACACCTTAAAAAATAGACTAACTCAAATGGCAAAGGAGGCCCAAAAGGGCAACGAGGAGAAGAATGCCTTAAAAAGTCGAATTTGCCAGATGGAAAAAGAATCTCAAAAGTTCACTGAGGAGATTCATTCCTTCAGAGTTAGACTGGAGCAAATGGAAGCTAATGACTTGATGAGAAATCAAGATGCTGTTGAGCAGATCCAAACAAATGAAAGATTAGAAGGCAATGTGAAATATCTCATGGGAAAAACCACTGACCTGGAAAATAGATCCAGGAGAGACAATTTAAAAATTATTGGTCTACCTAAAAGCCATGATCAAAGAAAGAACCTAGAAATCACCCTTCAAGAAATTCTCAAGGAAAACTGCCCTGATGTTTTAGATCCAGAGGGCAAAATAGAGGTTGAAAGAATCCACCGATCACCTCCTGAAAAAGATCCCAAAAAGAAAACTCCCAGAAATATTATAGCCAGGTTCCAGAATCCCCAGATCAAGGAGAAAATACTACAAGCAGCCAGGAAGAAACAATTTCAATATTGTGGAAACACAATCAGAATAGCCCAGGACCTGGTAGCTTCTACACTGAGGGATCGAAGGGCATGGAATATGATATTCCAGAGGGCAAAAGAACTGGGAATGAATGCAAGGGTCACCTACCCAGCAAAACTGAGTGTTTTGTTTCACGGGAAAATGTGGTCATTCAGTGGAATAAAGGACTTTCAAGCATTCTTGAGGAAAAAACCAGAACTGAATAGAAAATTTGACATCCAGACACAAGAGGCAAGAGATGCCTGAGAAGGTAATCAGGGAAAAGAAATCAAAAGGAACTTATCAAAGTTGAACTACTTGCATTCCTATATGGAAAAGCAATAACTGGGACTGATGATATCTTTCTCACTATGAGAATAATGGAGGAAGGGTGTGTGGTCATATGAATACATATGTTAATGTGTGTATATGGTTACAGTTATATATGGATAGAGGGCATAGGTTGAATTTGTTGGGAAGGGAGAATACTCAAGGGATGAAATTATGAGGTGAGAGAGAAAAGTAGCAGGAGGAGATGGGGAGAGATAGGGTAGTGTAAACTATCCCATGTAGAAGAAGCAAGGGGAAGTGGTTGCAAAGGAGGGGGAGAATAAGGAAGGCTAAAAAGGCAAAACCACATTCACATTGAATTTGGTTCAGGGAGAAAATGACATACATACTAAATGGAATATCTCAACCTGCAGCAGGATAAGGAGAAGGGGGATGAGAGGAGGGATGATGGATGGGAGGGCATCCTTGGGGGGAGGGGAGGTTGGAAGTACCCACTGTGGAGGAGGGACAGGATCATGTAGGGAGTGGACCAGGTGGGCGGTGGGATGAATGGGAGGGAATTATAAGCAGCCATGTACAATATATCTACTATGATAATATTTTGCATAGCTAGACATGTACAACATATACTGAATTACTTTTCTCCCAAGAGGGAATGGGTGACAAGGGAGGAAGGAAATGGATCTGAAATTCGAGGTCATAACATTAAATGTCCCAAATATATATAAATACTATTATTAATACTCTTTTGATTGTGGTGGGGAGATGAGATGTGCAGGCATTGGGACACAGGGATTCACCTTCCTCTAATGGAAGGGTCGATGGGGGTATGGGAGAGGGTATGGGAGAGCTCAGATTGGAGGAAGTGATATCTTGTGGGACTGCTATTCTGGGAGGTTGGATGGGGGAATAATGGGGGGAAAGTGATTGTAACTCAAAATCTGGAGGAAATGGATGATGTGGAACAGAGGTTAATAAAGCATTTGTTTAAAAAAAATAATACATAGTTTATTCTAATTTTACTTTTTCTTTCATTTCTTTCCATTATTTGAGATCTCTCCCTCCCTTCCACCCTTTAAAAAAATAGAATTAGAAAATCGCTGTCACTAAATAAATAGCATCCCTCCTCAGTCTGTTATAAAGCCAGCCTAGGACATGAACCTCATAGCCATGGAAGCAGTAGTGACCCCCAAACCACTAGACCTGAGTAGTGGAATTGTTGTGCCAACTTAATTATCTCCTGACTGCCCCCAAGGGGTATATAAATACAAGAGCCCTACGAGTGGCATTTATACAACAGCCATAAGTCCTGTGTCCAGCCCAAGCTTCATAACCATTATCTGGGATAGCAAACTTTCCAGTGCATAGGGCTTCACCAACTGTCAACTAATTGCTACCCACAGAGAAGTGGAACGTCAGGTTACCTGATGTAGGAAGACACTCTAAGTGTCAAAAGCCAATATATTCTAAGAATGTCAAACCAACATCACAATCTTGATTATAATCTTCTCCTCAGACCTTGACAGAGTCAACCCAGAAACATGAAAACAAAAGAGCATTGGGAATAATGATGCTCCTAGTTAAGAGATATGATACATCACTTTGGGTAAAAAAAAATCCTGTGGGGGCGCCTAGGTGGCATAGTGAGTAGATTGTCGGCCCTGGAGTCAGAAGGACCTGAGTTCAGATCCGGCCTCAGACACTTAACGCACACACAAACAAAAACCTAGCTGTGGGACCTTGGGCAAGTTACTTAACCCCAATTTCCTTCCAAAAAGCAAAAAGCAAAAAAAAAAATCCTGTGGAGATGAAGCCTGGAAAATACTCCTGGAAGGTTAGAGACATGGTTAATGAAGATGTCGGAGAAAAACAACCAAATACACACAGACGCACAGATGCATATCTGTGCATGTATATGTATTGTGTAATATACCTACATATATACACACATGCATATATATTCCTATATAATGTATTTGCACATGTGCATACACACCTATGTACATACATATATTACATAAATACACACATACATGCATACTGATCTGGCATTGTCAAAGATTTTAACAGCAGAAACAGGTATGATTGACTTTATCAGGAGAAATGAATTTCAGAGAAAACATTACCATCCTCTTTAATCCTGTACCATAAAGGCAAAGGATTCTTTCAATCTGACTTGCAGCTGAAAACTACCATATTTATTGTGTCCTCAATAAAATGTG
>WOXC01002430.1:0-42596 GCA_011680675.1 Gymnobelideus leadbeateri | reverse complement strand
GATCCAGGAGAGACAATTTAAAAATTATTGGACTACCTGAAAGCCATGATCAAAGAAAGAACCTAGAAATCACCCTTCAAGAAATTCTCAAGGAAAATTGCCCTGATGTTTTAGATCCAGAGGCAAAATAGAGGTTGAAAGAATCCACTGATCACCTCCTGAAAAAGATCCCAAAAAGAAAACTCCCAGGAATATTATAGCCAGGTTCCAGAATCCCCAGATCAAGGAGAAAATACTACAAGCAGCCAGAAGAAACAATTTCAATATTGTGGAAACACAATCAGAATAGCCCAGGACCTGGCAGCTTCTACACTGAGGGATCGAAGGGCATGGAATAAGATATTCCAGAGGGCAAAAGAACTGGGAATGAACCCAAGGGTCACCTACCCAGCAAAACTGAGTATTTTGTTTCAGGGGAAAATATGGTCATTCAGTGGAATAGAGGACTTTCAAGCATTCTTGAGGAAATAACCAGAATTGAATAGAAAATTTGACATCCAGACACAAGAAGCAAGAGATGCCTGAGAATGTAATCAGGGAAAAGAAATCAAAAGGAACTTATCAAAGTTGAACTATTTACATTCCTATATGGAAAAACAATAACTGTGAGTGATGATATCTTTCTCACTATGAAAATAATGGAAGAAGGGTGTGTGGTCATATGAATACATATGTGAATGTGTGTATATGTGGTTACAGTTATATATGGATAGAGGGCATAGGTTGAATTTGTTGGGAAGGGAGAATACTCAAGGGATGAAATTATGAGGTGAGAGAGGAAAGTGGCAAGAGGAGATGGGGAGAGACAGGGTAGGGTAAACTATGTCATGTAGAAGAAGCAAGGGGAAGTGGCTGCAAAGGAGGGGAAGAATAAGGAAGGCTAAAAAGGCAAAACCACATTCACATTGAATTTGGTTCAGGGAGAAAATGACATACATACTAAATGGGATATCTCAACCTGCAGTAGGATAGGGGAAAGGGGGATGAGGGGAGGGATGATGGAAGGGAGGTTGAAGTACCTACTATAGAAGAGTGGACAGGATTATGGTGGGAATGATCAGGCATAGATGAGTGAGGAATAGGCAAATTTCACAATATATCTATTATGATAATGTTTTGCATAGCTAGACATGTACAACATATACTGAATTACTTATATCCCAAGATGGAATGGGTGACAAGGGAGGAAGGAAATTGATCTGAAATTCGAGGTCGTAACATTAAATGTTTCAAATATATATAGTATATATATATATATATATATATATATATATATATATATATATATATATATATATATATATATATATATATATACTATTATTAATACTCTTTGGCTTGTAATAGGGAGATAAGACGTGCAGGCATTGGGACACAAAGATTCACCTTCCTCTAATGGAAAAGTTGATGGGGGTATGGGAGAAGGTATGGGAGAGAGCAGATTGGAGGAAGCAATATCTTGTGGGACTGCTATTCTGGGAGGTTGGGTAGGGGAAAAATGGGGGGAAAATGATTGCAATTCAAAATCTGGCGGAAATGAATGATGTAAAACAGAAGTTAATAAAGCATTTGTTTAAAAAGTTAAAAAAAATAGACTAACTCAAATGGCAAAAGAGGCTCAAAAAGCCAATGAGGAGAAGAATGCCTTAAAAACCCAAATTTGCCAGAGGGGAAAAGATTCTCAAAAGCTCACTGAAAAGAATCATTCCTTCAGAATTAGAATGGAGCAAATGGAAGCTAGTGACTTTATTAGAAATCAAGATACTATTAAACAGATCCAAACAAATGAAAAAATAGAAGGCAATGTGAAATATCTCATTGGGAAAACCACTGACCTGGAAAATAGATCCAGGAGAGATCATTTAAAATTATTGAGTATCTGAAAGCCATGATCAAAAAAAAAAAACCTAGAAATCATCCTTCAAGAAATTCTCAAGGAAAATTGCCCTGATGTTTTAGAACCAGAGGGCAAAATAGAGGTTGAAAGAATCCACAGATCACCTCCTGAAAAAGATCCCAAAAAGAAAACTCCTAGGAATATTATAGCCAGGTTGCATAATTCCCAGATAAAAGAGAAAATATTACAAGCAGCCAAGAAGAAACTATTTGAATATTTTAGAAACATAATCAGGATAACTCGGGATCTGGCAGCTTCTACACTGAGGAACTGAAGAGCTTGGAATATGATATTCTGGAGGTCAAAGGACCTGGGATTAAAACCAAGAATCACCTACCCAGCAAAACTGAGTATCATGTTTCAGGGGAAAATTTATTCATTCATTCAGTGGAACAGAGGACTTTCAAGCATTCTTGAGGAAAAAACCATATCTGAATAGAAAATTTGATATTCAGATACAAGAAGCAAGAGAAGCATGAGAAGGTAAACAGGGAAAAGAAATCATAAGGAACTTATCAAAGTTGAACTATTTACATTCTTACATAGAAAAATGATAATTGTAACTTATGAAACTTTTCTCAGTATCAGAATAGTTGAAGGGAATTTAAATATACATATATATGTATATATGTATACATACATATATGTCTATATAGGAGGGTATATGGGTGTATGAATATATATGTGAGTGTGTGTATATATGTGTACATAGACAGAGGGCACAGGACCAATTTAATAGGGAGGGATGATACTTAAAAGGTGAAATTGAGAGATGAGAGAGGAATATAATGAGAGGAGATGGGGAGAGATAGAACAGGGTAAATTATCTCATATAGAAGAGGCAAGAGAAAACTGTGACAATGTAGGGGAAGAACAGGAAGGCAAAAGGGAATGAGTCAACCTTACTGTCATTAAATTTGGCTTAGGGAGGGAATGACATACACACTAAATAAGGTATCTCACCCTACAGGAAAGTAGGGGGGAAGGGCATGAGAGGGGAGATGATGGAAGGGAGGACAGGTTGGAGGGGAGGGAAGTTGGAGGCACACACTTTTGAAATGGGACAGGGTCAAAGTAGAGAATAGAACAAGTGGGGGTCAATATATCCAGTATGGAAATGTTTTCCTTAGCTACACATGTACAATCTATATTGAACTGTTTATCTTTCTAGTAAGGGTGGGTGATGAGGGAAGAAGGGGAAGCATCTGGAATTCAAAGTTTTAAAATCAAATGTTTAAAAATATATTATTATTATTATTATTATTTTTACATGCAACTGGGAAAATAAGACATACACAGGCACTGGGATAATGAGATCCATCTTGCCCTACTGGAAAGTCAGAGGCGGTTTGGGGGAGGATATAGGAGGGAGCAGATTGGGGGACAGGCTATACAGTGGGGTTACTGTTTTGGGGTGGTGGGTAGGGGAAAGACGGGGAGAAAATTTGTAACTCAAAATCTTGTAGAAATGAATGATGTAAATTAAAAATAAACATAAATTGGGGCGGCTAGGTGGCGCAGTGAATAGAGCGCCGGCCCTGGAATCAGAAGGACCTGAGTTCGGAGCCGGCCTCCGACACTTAATCCATACAAACAAAAACCTAGCTATAAACTTGGGCAAGTTACTTAACCCCAATTGTTTAGGGGCGGCTAGGTGGCGCAGTGAGTAAGAGCGCCGGCCTCGGAGTTTGGATGACCCGAGATCAGATCCGGCCTCAGAAAATGAGCACCCGCGCATAAATAATGACTAGCCGTGTAACCTTGAGCAAGTTACTTAACCCCAATTGCTTTAAAAAAAAATAAACATAAATTTTAATTAAAAATAAAACTTAAAAAAGAATTATGGATGTACATATTAAGCTCAGTCTCTCTTCTGAGTTTTAATTCTGTATCTCCATTTGGATATTTTGGTGTTTTGAATTGGATTTCCTGTAGGCATCTTCAAATCAACCTGTCTGAAACTGAACTCATAATCCTTTCCCCACCACAACCCCCACACCTTCTCTTCTCCTCAGCTTCCTTCTGCTGTTGAGGATACCACCATCTTCCCAGTCTTTAGGTTCACACCCTCCTCACTCTCACTCAGCCCACATATCCAATCAACTGAAAAATCCTGTCATTTCTGACTTTACAAAATTTCTCACATTTGGCCCAATATCTCTACACAGTTATCTGCCACCCTAGGTCAGGTCCTCATCACCACACAGCCAGACTGCTCCAATAGCTTTCCAATCATCACCTCCTAACTACAAGCCAAAGCTCAGCCACCAAAGTCATTTCCCCAATCTGACTACCTCACTAAGGACACTCTGTAAATTCCAGTGGCTCCTTCAGTCTCCCAATTCCAAATCGAAGCTCTCTGGCAATGAGAAACCTTCACAACCTGGCCCCTTCTTCCATTCCTGGTCTTCTCACATTTTGCTCCCCTCCATGGTCCGGAGACACTGGCCTACTTGCAATTCCTCACACTCATCACTCCATTTCCTCTCCCTGAGACTCTGCACTGGATCTCCCTTCATGCCCAGAGTGCTCCCCCCTCTCATTTCTGCCTTGACATCTCTAACCTCCTTTAAGATTCAATTCAAATGCTGCCTTCTGCAAGGGGCTCTGTTGATCCTCCCAGCCCCTTGAGGCTCTACCTCGAAGGTTACCTTGCTTCTCCTGTGGAAGTAGCTGATATGTACCAATTTATGTACATATGTCTCCTCCACCCCCACCTCCCCTCACTATGTAAGCTCCTTGAAGGCAGGGGTGTGTTTGCCTTTCTTTATATTCCTAGTACTCAGCACAGCACCAACACTTAAATAAGCAATTTAATAATGCTTAGTGATTGTTACTTTGAATGACTATGAGGGAGAGAGAGCCCCCTTTCAACCCATATCTAGAGAGAGCTAGATCCAAGCTAGGTTGAAATTCTACTGAAATTTCCCAAAGAGAACAAGATAAGGACAAAAGGAGCCAATAAAATCAAACCTAGTCCATGTAAGACCAGAGCTTGGGCTGGTGGGTCAAAGGATACATAAAAATGCCAACTAAAGAATCCAGAGAAATGTGATCTCACAGAGTTCCCTTCTCTCAGTACAAGGTTGGGACTACAGATGCAGAACCAAACATATGCTATCAAACATGGTCGCTGTATCCATTGGTTTAGCTCAACTTTCTTCTTTGTTACAAGAGAAAAAATCACTAAGAGGAGAAAAATGTAAATGGGTCACAGTCCTAGACATTCTTCTACTGCCTCACTTGACCACCTCATCAGCTCCCAGGGATTTCCTTATTATCGCTGTGCTGATCACTGCCATCATCTGGCTCCCAAGCTCCAGCCTGGTACCACCAATTGCCTACTGGACATTCCGAAATGCCTCACCTGACCACCTCATCAGCTCCCAGGGATTTCCTTATTATCGCTGTGCTGATCACTGCCCTCATCTGGCTCCCAAACTCCAGCCTGGTACCACCAATTGCCTACTGGACATTCTGAAATGCCCTGTAGGCATCACAAACTCAACATACACAACACAAAACTCCTTCTCATGCCTGCCCCGCAAAGCCCACTCCTCAGTCACCTAAATATGCAATGCCAGTGATTCACCTCTCACAGTCAGAGGGATAATCTTCAGGTTCTTCCTCCACAAGATCTCTCTAATCCATCCCCCTTTTCCCACTCACATGGCCACTACTCAAATTCAGACCCTCATATCTTTCACCTGTACTACTGCATTTGGGGGGGAAGCTAAGTGGCACAGTGGATAGAGCACTGAGCCTGGAATCAGGAAGACTCACGTTCATAGGTTCAAATACAGACTCAGATACTCCCTAGTTGTGTGACTCTGTTTGCCTCAGTTCTTTATCTATAAAATGAGCTAGAGAAGGAGATGGCAAAGCATTTTAGTATCTTTGCTGAAAAAATCCCCAAAGGGGGTCACAAAGAGTCAGTCATGAATGAAAATGAAGGAACAACCTTACAATGGTCTCCCAACTCCCATCCATCCAAGTGATTTTCCTGAAGTGAATGAATGACCATTCAAATACTAGGATCAAATACAGTCTTCTCCGTTTGACTTTCAAAGCCCTTCAAGGCCTGCTCCCAATCAGATCTTCCAAATTTTCCTCACTCTCTCTAGCCTTCCTGCTGTTCTTCTCTTTAGCTTTGCCCAGGCTGTCCCCCATGTCCAGAATACATTCCCACCTGCCCTCTGCATCCTAGTTGCTCTCAAGACTCAATGGAAGAGCAACCATCTCTATGAAGCCTTCCTTTCCAGATGTCCAAAGCAGTACCCCTATCACTATGTATTTCTTTGACAGTTAACTGGTACCTCTGTTATATACACACACCACACACACACACACACACACACACACACACACACACACACCCTACCACCACGGCCACCACCACCACCAGAATGGAAATTCCTGGAGGTCTAGACCTCTATTTGTTTTGTTTTTGTCTCACCAGGGCTTAGGCTGGGACACTGCCCTGTACCTAATGAGGGCTTATTGATAGTTGACTAACTGACTGAATTGTCTATGATGTAAAAAGTAAAAGCCAGTGATGGAACATTTAAAAAGAGGAAAAGGCCACATTTCAAGTGGGGGAGGGCCTCTTGGGATGCTAGAAAAAGGAAGTGGGAAGTGGGGTGCGGAGAAGGAGAATTTTACCACAAGAAATCATCCAATGAAAACAACTGAGTAGCATTTATTTGTTTGTCTTCCCCCACTGCTGAAAACAGCACCCTCTGCTTCTCCTGAATAGGATGCTCCATGGGGCTCTGCCCCTCAAGACCAAATAACTCACTTCTTCCTTGGGGACTGACATGGAAGAAAAAAATAAAGACTACAGACCTCCTCCACTCCACCGTGAAGGTGAGAAGGCAGAATTGTATGTTTTTGAAGGGGGTGTCCATAGTAGATCAAACCTACTCCCACCTCACCTCTGGGGTCTCCCATCTAGGTTCTAGCCCAGTAAGAAACTTATAATGATAATGGGGTAAGTCTGGGACTCACCAGAGTGGCACAGACCTGCCTGACCAAGATTCCAAAGCTTTCTCCCTCACTGGTCCCCAAAAGGAAGCTCTTGATGAGTGGAGAAGCTGTGAGAATACCAATCAGAAGAAAGGACACACTAGCAGCCAAGTCCCTAATGACCAGAATTCTTCAAATAAGTGAAGACTTAGTATGAGAAGATGTAGAAGTCCATAGTAATGATCAGGTCATTGTCTTAATGACTTTTCAGTGAAGCGTGAAAGTCTCAGCTAAAGTGTCAACAAAGTGCTTTGAAAGCCAGGTTGCTGTATTACGAATTTCTAGAATGGCAGATACATTTCTAATCCTGGTTGTCCGACCAAAATGTCTTTCTGGTCATTACGTTGACCCCTGCTCCTGATGAACAATATCAAGGGGACCAAAAGAAGACCCTGAAGGCAGAGCTGGAAGTGGCCTCATGAGATTTCTCAGGTGTCCTGGGGAAATAAAGTGAATTGCTGAGATCTGAACCCAGGTCCTTTGGCTCTAGCCTTAGTAGTTTTTCTCCTGCACCACAGCTGCTCTTAATTTTGCTCTAGTGACAAATGGAGCTTTGTACAAATGTAAGGACACAAACCCTCAGGGAAAGAGAACCACGCAATGGCACGTTGTTGGTGTTTGGACTTTGCTTTGCATTTCTTTGTATTCCCAGAAGTTAGTGCAGTGCCTGACACATAGTAGGCACTTAATAACCACCAGTTGACCATCTGATCTGCATCCTGAGCTGCATATCTGCAGCATGGAGAAGTGTAGTGAATGCCATCTAAAGGCCTTTTGGCACATCCCCCAAATGAGAGCCTTGCTCCTCCCACCGCTTCCTCTTTCTGGGACCACTGTAATATGGAAGGAGCCAAGAATCACCTAATGATGTTGGCCCATACAAACTGAATAATACAACTGAAGTTTCCAAGGTTTTACAGGAACATTCTAAAGGAAAAGGGAAGGGTCATCATTTGAGGAATAATGTAATAAGAAGAAAAATATTCTGCCTAGTGAATGTGCCATTGATCCAGCTTTTTGTTACTGGATGCCAAGAGAAATTCCCACCCTGACAGTGTGAATAAACAAAGGCCCTCTTTTTTTCCAGTGATCTGCTGACCTCCTGATCTCTGACCCTACATCCTTTCTGTGCCTGCCTTCGGTAGGCTAATAAAGATGGCATTTGGTCACAGAAATATCAGACAGGGACCAAAGGTTTAGGTACAGTGAAAAGAGCACTAGACTAAGAATCAGAAGGTCTGGGTTCTAGTTCTGGCTCTACCAATAACTTACTGTATGACCTTGGGAAAGTCACTTCTCCTCCCTGGGCTTCAGTTTACTTATCTGTAAAATAGGGATAACAATAACTGTAAAACCCAGCCCCTTGGCTATTATGAGGTTCAAAGGAGATCATGTCTGGAAAAATGCCTTGTACATTTGCAAGTCCTCTATTAACAGCAGTTGCTAGTGCCTCCCCATCTGCAAAATGAAGATGTTAGACAAGATCCTTCCTTCCTTCTCCAGAACTCTGTGGTGGTGCTGCTGGGATCCTATTCCCCTAAGGACTGTGAGCAGAATCGCCTCATTCCCCAGCTCTCCTAAGTGCACAGCTCACGAAGGAGGAAAGAACCATCCCCTTTTTTCCACTCACACAGCTGCCCCCTTAGTTCAGGCTCTTATCGTCTCAGTCCTGGACGGGACAGTCTCCTAACTGACCTTCCCATCTCTAGTCTCTCCTCTCTTTCCAAAGCTGCCAAAGTGATTTTCTAATGGCCAGGTCTGACCATGTCCCTCTTTGGGACTCAAGAACTTTTAGTAGCTCCCCATGTTTTCAACTTGGAAAAGGCAATGGCCCACCACTCCAGAACCTCTGTCAAGAAAACCCCAAATGGGGCCACGAAGAGTCTGAAACAACTAAAAAACGAGTTAATGACAAAATTATTTCAACCACCCAAAATGAGCTGTGTCAGGGCACTTTATCTTTAAAAATGACCCAGGGTGGTCCTCAAGAAGAGTCCAAAAACAGCCTCCCTTCTCTGCTGATGTGCTGCTCAGACCTGGGGGACGAGTTCAGTTGTTGTGTTCAGTCAGTTTTCAGTCGTGTCCAACTCTCCATGACCCCACTGGGGCTTTCATGGCAAAGCTAATGGAATGGTTTGTCATTTCCTTCTCCAGCTCATTTTACAGATAAGGAAACTGAGGCAAACAGGGTGAAGTGACTTACCCAGGGTCTTTCATTCTATGCTACAAGAGCTGGTTTGACAGGTAGGGGACTACATTCTTCAGTGAAAGTGAGATAAAAATGAAGAAAATGAGTTTTCACATTACCTACCAAATTCAGTGCAAACTCCTGTTCTCGTCTTGTTCCAACCTCACTTTCCAGACTGATTTTACAGCACCTTCTCTTACACACACATTTGCTCGCTGGCTATTTTCTTTCCAGAATATTCCCTAAGCTAGCTCCCTTCCTTTGTCTGAGTTGTTGCCCATGTCTGGAGCCCTAACCCACAGCACCTTGTTCAAATCCCTCACTCCATTCAAGGACCAGTTCAAATGGCCCCCAGTAAACAAGGACTTTCCTGATACCCACTGTCATTCAGGCACCCCACCCCCAAACCATTTTACTTAGTATAGATTTCATATTGACTCCTCTGTATACACGGAGCAGTTTTGCTTCTGTCTTTGGACTGTAGCACCAAGCACAGTGCTGGGCCCCTGGGAGACACTGAACAGAAGAGGATCCCTTTGAAACTCAGTCTTCACATCCTCTTGCACTCAGTCCTTCTCTTGATGGTCCCAAACTTCCCCAATGTTCCTCACTGCATTTGGCCAATGTCATCAGTGAGAATAGTGAAATAATCAGGACCTCAGTTAACAAGGCTCTGCAACCCCCAAGCCTCGACACGACCACTTGGGCTGCAAAAGTTTCCACTGTCAACTCGGCTGGAGACTTTGTCTTTTTAGCCCCATCAGAGAACAAGCAGGAGAGGAACAAGTAGAGTCTGAAATGCCATGTCCCACAGGCCTTTGCTAGCTGCTGCTGTTCCCCAAATGGCCATGGGGATGGAGGGAGGGCCTCCCTTTGCTGCTCTTCTCTGACAGAAACAAGCAGAAGTGACATTTATATAGCTCGTAACATACATGAACTTATCTGATCACCACAACAATGAGGAGGGAAATGCCATAGGAATTATAGAAATTCCTCAGGCCACACAGCTAGTAAATGTCAGAAGCAGGATTCAAACCCATTTCTTGGTGTCTGAGTCCAGCACTCTATCTACCATGCCACTCTATCGTTAACACAGGAGTGACTCTTCAGAACACAGAAGATACCTGCATTTCAGGTCTAAGTTTCCCCACAAACCACCCCTCAAACACAAAGTGCATAGAATTGAAAGCTTTACTGGAAGGGGGAAGAATATTAAAGTCTCATTTTCCTCCAACTGGAGAAGGAGACTAGAGAGAAGAGGAAAGAAATGCCAGTACCCTTGAAAAGAAAGGCAGACATATGAAGATGTATAACTAGGAATATTTTCTCCTGGGGAGTGAGGAGGGGTATAACAGCTGTGGGAAGGACAGTAGGCAATAAAGGTATAGGGGAGCACTTTAACAGGGAACCTATGGGGCATAGCTCTCAATTCCCACAGCAAGGTGAACAGACTGAACTGTCAGTGGACAATTATCTGTGGCCCACCATGAGGAGGAAGTGACTATCCTCTGGATCTTGGTTCCTGGGGAAGGCCCCAGCTGCCTTGCCCTTGGAACAGCACTGAATGTGTATCAAATAAGGGGAAATTGGATATTCATAAATATACCATACAGAAAACAGGAAGACCAGGCAGACTTATCTTTAAATTCCTAAGAGGCAAGAAGGAAACCACGGAGGTCCAAAGAATGTCTGTGGGGAAGCAGAGCACTTCTGCCTTTGCCCCTGGAGTGATTTATGAGTGACAGTCAATATACCCATTAATTGAATCACAGGAAAACATTCTGGGTGGGGAACAGAGGTGCTAGAAGAAAGTGATGGCTTCAAGAGCATCTTAGACTGGGAAGAGAGGTGAGAAAATGTCTAAACTGCGGGCACTTTGGCAAACAGCGTTCCATTCACAGACTTGCAGTGGGGAAAGGGAGACTTAACTAGCCAAATCAATCTCATCTGGTGGCTGCTGCCACTGATTGACAGCCGCTATAACTCTGCTCCCCAAGTACCAATTGGGGGGAGATGTAAAACACGGTGGCTGGCATTGATTTGGCAGGGAAATATGCCTGCCTTTTGCTGAGCACAGCGAGCTCAGGTGCACTGCTGACATAAACAGCAATTGCAAAGTTAGCCTGGGAACGAACAAGGACTCTTCTCCCACAAGAGGCCAGGAGGATATCGCTCAGCAGTGAGTGCTTTCCAAGGACCGTGCATGAAAAACCGGACAGGGCGGGAAGCACATGGCATGTGGGGTAGGCACAAGCTTGCTCTGGGTGCACTGAGCTCTCTCCAGGTACAAGGAACAGGCCTCACATTAGACAAAGACCTCGCAAGGCTCTCTTCACTGGCAGCCACCAGCTACACTGTCCTTTTTGTGGAGGTGACTTCTCATCAGTGGGGCATATACTCAGAGCTTGGGGTCACAAGGAATTGGCTTTAAATCCTGCCTCTGACTATAATGGTTATGTGACCCTGTGTAAGTCACTTAACAGATCAGTGTTCCAGGATAATTAGGGAGCCTAGCTTATAGAACATTGGACCTAGAGTCATGAAGACTTGAACTCAGTTATAAGAACCTGGGCAAGTCACTTTAACCTGTTTGCCTCAGTTTCCTCATCTGTAAAATGGGGATATTAATGGTGTCATTTCTAGCCTTGTAACATCTCTTTTATATATCCCTTTCTCTCCTCCGATATTGTTATCACCCTTGTGCAGGTCCTCATTTCCTCAAGCCTGAACTACTGTGATAGCCTGCTTGGTCAGCCTCCCTGCCTCAAGTCTCCCCCCACTCCAGTCCATCCTCCACTTAGATGTCACATCAATTGTCCTAACACACAGGTTTGATCACATCAAACACACACTCCTCCCAGCCCTCACTCAATAAACACCTTCAGGAAAAAATATAAAATCTCTCTGGCATTCAAAGCCCTTCACAACTGGGCAGCTCCTCCCTACCTTTCCAATCTTCTTACAATTCATTCTCCACCCTGTTGTTGTCAGTCCACCCATCATGACCTCCTGCTGTTCCTCATACATAGCACTCCATTTCCCTCTTGGGGGCATTTTCCTTGCCTGGAATGCTCTCCCTCCTCAGCTCAGCCTCCTGGCTTCCCACAGGTCTCAGCCAAAGTCCCTCCTTCTGCAAGAAATTGCTCCCAATCCTCTTTAATATTAGTGCCCTCCCTCTGTTGATTATCCCCAACTCAGCCTGTCTATATCTTGGCTTCCTTCAAGTCCTGGCTAAAGTCCTGCCTTCCAAAGAAAACCTTCCCATTCCCGCTTCCAATCCATCCTGTCTAGAGACTGTACCTAGCTGTTTGTGTGTTGCCTCCCCACTAGGTGGTCTGGGAGTTCCTTGAGGGCAGGGACTAGGGCTTTTGTTTGTTTACTTGGGTATTTTGCCTTTCTTTCTATCCCCAGGCATTTAGCACAGTGCCTGGCACACTTAATAAATGCTAGCTAACTGATTGACTGACCTACCTGCCAGGATTGTTGTGAGGATAAAATGGGATAATATTTATAAGGTGTTTGCAAACGTTCAAACGTTATATAAATTCTAGTTATCATTCATCTTCTTACAAATTGCTGGTAAGTCCTTCGTCTACACCAACAAGAGACAAAGACAGGGATCAGAAGAAACTAGATAAATAAAGAACCATCATTAGACCCACATTTTTGATTACCTAAAAAGTCCTTACAGCTCGAAATTCACTGTTCTGTGATCATTTAGATCACTATCTACCAAGAGAAGCACCAAATGTATAAATGACTAAATATAAAAGATCATGTCACTAAAAACTCTTTCAAGGAAAATGGGAAGAGGCGCCTCACATAGCTATGGTCAGGAGGATTATTCTTAACCAAACAGGAATCACAAAACATAAAAGACTACTTCAGTTATAAGAAATTGAAAGCTTTTACAAGAACAAAATCAATGCAACTAGGATAAGAGAAACCATTAAATAGGGAAAATTCTTTACATCATTGTCTTAGTATCTAAGACATGTAAAGAATAAACAAAAATATATAAGACCAAGTGGCAAAAGGTAGGAGTAAATAATGCTCAGAAGAATTATAAACTATTAAGAAACATGAAAAATTGTTCCAAGTCACTCATAAACAGAAAAATGAAAACTAAAGGTTTTACTTCATACTCCACAAACTGGCAAAGATGATAAAAAAGTTAAAATGGCAAATAACTGAAGTTCTATAGGATGACAGTTGATACTCTTAGTAGAGCTGTGAAATAACTCAAATATTTTGAAAAGAAAATTGGAATTATGCAAAAAGGAGGCAAAATGCCATAAGATCAAGGTGGAAGAACTTAAAGCTATCTAATCCAGTCCCATTATTTTACACATGAGGAAACTGAGACCCAGAGAGGTTAAGGGACCTCACCAAGGTCCCCAAGCTAGAAAGTGGCAGAGTCAGGATTTGAATCCAGGTCCTTTGATATCAAATCCAGCATTTTCCCAACTGTACCCTTATGTCTCCAGACTTTGCCTCCTATCCTACTTCTGTTAGGTATATAATCTAAAGAGTTCAAGACCAAAAAGAAAGGGCTCCCATGCAGAGCAAAATATTCACAACAACACTCTTCTGTGGTAGCTAAGAACCATCAACAAAGCAGATGCCCATTAGATGAAGAATGGCTAAACTAACCATGGTAAATGTGATGAAATAGTACTGTACTATAAGAAACAGTGAATATGAAGATTTCAGAGAAATCCTTGTATAAATGGATGCAGAGGAAAGCAAGCTGAAAAGGAAAACAATATACAAAATGACTAGAACAACATAAACAAAAGAACAATAATGGTGAAACATTGTGTAATTATAATACCTACACTGAACCACAGAGGAGAGATGAGGAAATGAGTCTCCTTCCTTCTACAAGTGAAGTGGGGAACTATGGGTATGGAATGTGGCATCCAGTGTCAGGTTTGATCTGTGATTAGCTGAGGGGAGCAAGGGGAGGGGTTATTCTTTGTTACCAGGGAAGACTGACCACATACGGAAGGTAGGGAGGGGGAAACTTGTAAATGACTGTGAGGTAAAAACAAAAGGCATAAATAAAATTTTAACAAAAATACAGAACACCAAAGGGAAAGTGTTCTCATGTGAAAGCCCAGTTTGAAAGGGGCCAGTATTTGCTCTAAGAGATTCCAAGCAATGATGCCCCAGAATCTCAGCTGGAAGGATAACAGAGGGCTGAAAAGGCCCTCAGAAACTCTCTACTTCAGTCTCATAATAGGATATGTGAAGAAAGTGAGGTGCCCAGGGAAGGGAAATGACTTGTCTAAGATAACTAAGATAACAGGCAGAAAGCAGCAAAGGTGGGGTTTAAACCCAGGTCCTCTGACTCCAGAGATGGCCTTACATCAAGCATGAAAGATCCCCTTCTATCCCATCTCCTCCAGCAGATTGCCCCCTCTACCATCTCCATTCGTTGACTTATTTTTAACCTCTTGCTTTCTACTACTTCATTTCTTATTATCTACAAACATGCCCGTGTCTCCCTCATCCTTCATTTGATCTTTCCATCTCCACTAACTATCATCCTATTTCTCTTCTGCCTTTTGTGGCTAAACTCCTTGAAAAGGATATCTACAATAGGGGTCTCCACTCTCTCTCTTTTTTTCACTTCCTTCTTAACCTTATAATCTGTCTTCTGACCTTATCATTCCATCAAAACTGTCCTGTTGCAGACTTACTAATGATCTCTTAGCTGTCAGGTCCGATGGCCTTTCCTCAATCCTTATCCTCCTTGACCTCTCTGTAGCTTTTTGACACTGTCCATCACTCTCTCCTTGATACTCTCTTTTCTCTAGGTTTTCAGGACACCCCTTGTTCTCTCCTGGTTCTCCTCCTCCTTCTCTGACCTCTCCTTCTCTGTCTCCTTTGCTGGATCCTCCTCCAAATCACTCCCTCTAACAATAAATGTCCCTTAGGGCTCCATCCTGGGACCTCTTCCCTTCTCCTTTTATACTATTTCACTTGGTAATCTCATCAGCTCCCATGGATTTAATGACCATATTGAAGTTGACAACTCCCAAATCTACCTATCCTTCCCCAAACTCTCCGCTGACCTCCTATCTCATAGCTCGGCCTTTCACATACCTCAAAATGGATGTATGTTCAACATCTGAAACTCAAAATATCCAAAGCAGAACTCATTATCTTACCCTATAAACCCTCCCCCATTTATAACTTCCCTATTACTGTAGAGGAAAATACCATCCTCTCAGTTCCTTAGGCTTCCCCTGTAGGAGGCAGTCTGGACTCCTCCTTCTCTCACCCTCCCATATCCCATATACCTTTGCAACATCTCTCCCATCCATCCCCTCTCTGTTCTGGTAATGCCACCATTTTAGCATGGGCCCTCATAGTCTAACGCCTGGACGACTACAATAGCTACTGATGGGTCTGACTGCCTTGAGTCTCTTTCCAGTCCAATGTTTACTGACTGAGGGACTCTTCACTGGACTGGACTGCCTCCCATTAGGTCATATAATCCAATCCATACTTAAATAAGATCTCATTGAGAACATCTACTAATACATGGTCATCCAGCTTTCACTGGAAGACTTCCCACAAAAAGGAGCCCATTATCTCCCAAGTCAGTCAGTTCTTTATTTAGACAGTTCAAATTCCAGCACTTAGCATAGTGTCTTGCACATAGTGGGCACTTATCAAATCTTAAGTGACAACTGTTGGTACATTTTTCCTTATATCAAAGCTAAATCTGCTTCTCAACAACTATTCCCCCCACCCCTTTTTTCTAAGTTCTATATTCTAGGTCCAAGGAAAAATACTTGAAGACAACTATCATGTCCTGTGCCCTCCCATCCTGAGCTCTCTCTTCTCTAGGTTAAACATTTGTAGCCCCTTTCACAGGCAGTTAATAGGGAAGCTTACAAAGCCTTTAGATTTTCATTATCAGTGAAGCCCAATTTCATGGCTCTTCACAGTCCTCTTCACTTTCCTCCAAAAGGTTTCTAGTTTATTACTCTGTTGGAATCAGCAAGACCTAAGTTCAAATACTACCAAAGACAATTACTAGCTGCACGACTTTGTGATCAGTCTCTCTCAGCTTCAGTTTGCTCATTGGTAAAATAGGAATATCAACAGCACCCACCTCCTTCAAGGTGCTGCTGTGAGGACTAAATGACATGCTATGTGTAAAGTACTCTGTAAACATTAAAGTGCCATTCTTATCATTGTCAATGTTTCCCCTAAAACTCTGATGCCCAGTGTGCTATAATGGCAGAGTGGGAAGATTCAAAGGGCCTGGATTCAAATCCCACCCACCTTATTTTGAGCACTGCCTTTGCAATCTTAGGCAAGTCACTTCTTCGTGGACCTCAAAATGGCTTCGAAAAGTCCCTTTCAGCTCTAGATCTCGGAGTCTCTACAGATGGGATGTGACTAGGCAGAGCATAGCAGGATTACCCTAGCAAGTAATCCACACTGTGGATTTGTGCTAGCCTAGAACCGTGATTTCGTTGTTTGATAACAAATTCCCAATGTGTCCAAGGCAGCACTTGGATGCTCCAAGGCTAGTTCTACATCTACCATGCCAGAACATTCTGCTTTTATCAGTATGGACTAAAGCATCATTAGCTTTGGGGGCCGCCTTGCTGCATCGATAACTCATATTGCATCATACTCTTAAGCCTTTTCAGATGAACTACTGTCGGGTCATGTTCCCTTCATCTTCTACTCAGGATGTTAGGTTTTTAAACCCAAGTGTAAGACTTTACATTTATCTCCATGAAATTCCAAATTTCTCCCTGGCTAGTTCTTTTTAGATCCTGACTCTTCCCCCATAAAGGTTATTTCTGCCTCCCAACTTTGTCCCATCTATAAGGCCAATGAGTGTGCCATGAATGCCTTCAGCCAAGTTACTGGCAGTCTGGTGACAGGTAGGAGGTAGTTAGCTAGTTTGTGGAACACAGTCAAAAACCAGCAATGGGGCCTGGGAATCAGGAATACGGTTCTATTCCTCAGGAGGTCAAGGGTGAGCAAGAAAAGACTCCAGCCCAAGAAAAGCTAGGTTACAAAGCAGTAAACCAAGATAAGGATTCAGACACTGATAAGCAAGACAGGGGTCTGGGTGTAAGGCAGGGGCTTACTTGATTATAAGGAGGAATGTACAAGGTCTTTGGGAATCAGGACCAGGGATACACATAGCAAGGGTGACTATGCTAGGAAGTTGTGCTAGGTTATCCAGGTTCCTTCCTCTTCCTCTGCCTAAGGCTGGATACTTCTCAGAACCTGAAATGGATCAGCGCCACTTTAAATCACTGAAGGAGCTGGAGGACCAAAGAACCAGCTGGTACAATATATACCCTCCCCATCTTTATGACACCTAAACCTAATTTCATGGAACATATTTCTTTTCTACTTTAGGGAAAGGGTTAAGCCTGCATATCATATCAAAATGTAATATAATACAAATGGGAGGGAGAGGAGAGGAGAGTGGGAGGGGGGGGTCAATAGCATTTTTAAAGAGGAACATTTAACAAGACAGATTCTTTAATTTAGTCAAAGTGACTTATTGTGGGTTCTCTATCCACATAGGCCACTTGGTCTTACATTGAGAAAAACCTGTTGGAGTCACTTGGTGAAATCAAAAGGCCCCCAAGCTTGAACAAATCAAAGGCATTTCTCTTCTAGGTCACAGATAGCCTTGGGACTTGCTTGCTCCAGACAGGTATTTGTGCAGCACACAGAAACATGTGAATCAGGAGCCCTGACCGACCCAGGGAAAAGGAAGGCTGGCTGTCAGCTAGCATTAGGGCTAAAAGGAGCAAAAAAAGGAGGCAGGGCCCCCTTCCTTCCTAGGGAGAGAGGGCATTTCCTAGACCGACTCTTCGGGACTCATCAACACAGCAAGGGATTTATTTTAATATCACATTTTCTGTTTTGGTTTTTGGGGGGCATGGGGACAATATACCAAATATTACAACTGTCTAAATAAGCACGACATTGCAAATGCTGCCATCCTCCACTTAATGGCAAGGTCAGAGGGAAAGGAAGAGGAAACATGCCTCCTCCCTCCTCTTTTCTCCCTCCTCCCAATTCCCTCACAGGCACAGAATGATGCCCAGCCAGCCTGTCCAACGCTGCCACCTTGTTGGTTGGGTCTTTCTGACATTTGTTTTGTCACAAGGGATGTTTCAATGGCGGGGGGAGGGGTTTACTGGAGAATGATTCTGAGAATTTAAAAATAAATAAAAATTATCCATTGGGAAATAAAATATGTGGAAGAATTCTTTACCTGCTCAGCTGCTAGAATGAATCGTTTTCTGGTTTGGTTTGGTTCTTTTCCTTATAATTGTTGGAGCCTGCTATGATGTAGACTGCTCAGGTTTATTAAACATGCACATGTAGTTTACACAAAATAAAAAATCAAGGTCTTTTAAAAAGGTATCAGATCTGAAAGCCTGTGAAATCCTGCCTGATTTAAGCCTTGGATGCAGCTGAGGAAACTGTGCTCCCCCCTCCATCTCAGAGAATCATGCAATTGGTCAGTGTTCGGGAGGACACTAAGGCTGCCCTGGAGGCAGGGCTAGGGAAGAAAAGAGTCCCCCCTCCCCACACACACAGCCAGTGCAGCCCTGCTCATCTTCTTCAGTTTAGGAGTGCCAACAGGGAGGATTCAGCCCTGTTCCCAACACCACCCCTGCCAATGGGCTTGCACTCCCTACTGACCTAATAGGAGGGGCCCTCTCAATACGGTGTCCATCAAGTGACAAGAATTTTCTGTTGTCAGTTTCAGAAATACATTGCCTGCTCAAAGGCCTGAGGAGAAAGGAAGGCAGCACCGAATTACTTTATCTTTTAAAAATATATGTAAATTGAGAACAAACAGTCTTTGAAAGCAATTGTTTATGCTGCTTTTCAGTTGTGAATAATTTTCTTACAACTGCTGAGCCATCTGTTAAAGTCAGGTCTTGCCCATTCCAAAAGCTGAATTTCAAACTAAAAGAAAAAAAATTCAATAAACAGCTTTTGTTTTGAAACCCCAAAACAACAAATACTCTAATAAATAACAGCTTGTGGGATTCTTGGGTCAAACACAGTGGGAAGGAGAAAAATCTTTCTTTTGAATATTGATTTAAACACTGGTGTCCAGAGAGAGGGGACAGCACAGATATATACTTCCAAAGTCTTTCAGCATTGCCATCTGGGTCTGGTAAGAAGCCAGTAGGTTTTGGCATTACTCTTGACCTTGAAGGACAGTGATGACAGAATCTAGACAACTACAAACCAGTCCCATCACTCCTCAATGGCAGCCTTCAGAGAATCAAATGCCCTGCTGGCTTATCAGGCCTCGGAAAGGAAGTCTATACAACATGAAATTCAGAAACTGGATCTAGGTTAAATGACATTCTTTCGGCCTTAGGGGACGGAGAAGGTGGTCATGGGAATTTCAACACCACAATCTCGGTACCAACCCCTCACTACCCAGCATGCACTGGGATATGGAATTTAAACTGAAACAGTAGGGTTTTGGCAACTTCCCCACCTTCCCACTGATTGATGGGTAGGCTACTAGCGCCAAGCACAAGTTGTGGAGGGGATTTTGTTCAGGTGCAGGTGGACTAGCTGCCCTCAGAGGGCCCTTTTAGTTTCTACAGTTCTGTGAAATTGGGGCAGACTCAGCTTAGGGGTATTAGACAATGCTCTCAGGATCAAATGCTTTGCTTTTGAGTTGTTACAAGAACATCTCAGGAAGGAAAGCCAGGTTTATTAGAAAAGACTGCATCATTTAGTCAAGTATCAAAGCAACAAGTTTCTTTTGAGTAACTGCTATTTTCCCCAGCTAACGAGATGCTCTGTTATTCTGAAATAAAAACCCCACATACTCGAATAAATGCAAAGCCAAAACTAGGCTCTGGGTTGGATCCTAGATTTGGACCAAGCAGGGACCTTAAGGTCTTTTAGCCCAAGTCCTTCCTTTCATAGATGCTTATGTTTGAATTGAATAATATTCACTAGATTTTTTTATTAGAGACCAAGATGATGGCCAGTTCAAAAGGAGCTGGTTTGAGAATCACAGCTACAACTATCACAGAGGGTCAGCCAGGTGATGGAGCAGATGGAACACAGGACCTGAAATCAAACTGAGCCTCAAACACTATCCCTGTGATCCTGAGTATGTCACTTAACTTCTATGTGCCTCAGTGTCCTCATCTATAAAATGGGGATCATAAGAGGACCTATCTCTCAGGGTTGTTGTAAGGATAAAATACTTTGCAAAACTTATAACATTAGAAATACTAAATATTACTGTAATAGTCAATTAATTCAATCTGCTGACCTTCCTAGCAATGATGGGGTTCTTCACTTTTTTGTGTGTCCTAGACTGCTTTGGCAGGCTGGTGAAGCCTCCTCAGAATTGTATTCTTAAATGTATAAAATAAAATGCATAGGGCTACAAAGGAAATCAATTCTACTGAAAATGTTCTAAAAATGTTATTTTTTTTTTTTGCTTTTTGGAGGGCAATTGGTGTTAAGTGACTTGCCCAAGGCCACATGGACAGTTTTTGTGTTAAATGTCTGAGGCCGGATTTTAACTCAGGTCCTCCTGACTCCAGGGCCGGTGCTCTATTCACTGTGCCACCTAGCTTTTAGGTGCCCCTAAAAATGTATTTTTAAAAAAGGTCACAGACCCCAGAATTCAGGACTATGATTTTGTCTTGAAAAAAATGTTTGCCCTTTGCTCATAGAAAAAAAAAGGAAATGAAATTAATAAACAATTCTGAAATTTCTGAAATAATTTATTTGTAATAACTTATTTTATTTTATACATTTTTACTAAATCCCCCTCAGAAATCTTAGTTGGGTCTATTGTTTCATATGTGGTAGAGGTGAAGCAGGCTCCCAACTGCCCTACAGTGATACATGAGCTCTAGCAGCACCCACTGAGCTGGAAAGTTTTGGGGCGTGACCCCAAGGATGAACTGAAGAACTAGGGACCTGCCCAGCTACACTGGGAAAGGTTCATTCCCAAGTCACCCACAGACTGATTAATTTTTGGCCATAGCAATTGTTGTATACCTCCTAGCAAATTATTAGCACCAAACTATGGGAGCCCACACCCACAAAATTAGAAAGCCTTAAAGTATTGCTTGAAATTACTTTAGGAGCCAAGTTGGGGAAACTAGGGGAGAAAGTTATTTCATGGTCCCTGGGGGTAAAGTAATTAAGAGGTATTATGATATGGTGGAAAGTGGGCAGCCTTTGCAGCAAGGAACACCTGCATTTCAAGTCTCACCTCAGACACATAGGCTATAAGACCTTGGGCAAGTCATTTAACTATCAATTACAGATGACTCACTGATCTGCATTCGTGGTAGGCATTCCCACACTAGGAAGCACCTTGACATGGATGAAACCACAGATCCAAATGGAAACAAACAGGAAATGGTTCCACTGTTTTGGGGGGAATACAGATCTATGGTTTTACTAGGGAACTCCTGATGTGGAAATGACTGCCACCAATGCAAAGCAATTCATCTGTAACTTAACATCTTCTTTCAAATTACACTATATCAAGTAAAATTAGAAATCAATTTAATTCCAAATGTACATAACACACAATACAGAATTGACTTGGTTTGTGTCTGGTCAATGTTGAAATGAACCAGCAGAAGTAGATGTGATCAAGGAGGGTTCATTGTATAACAAGGTCAAGGCCATTAGAATGTGCTGAGGTCCGCTCTACTCTATATTGCTTCTCACTTAAAACTCAAGCTTTAGTTTCAAGGGTGAACCCCACAACGGCACCTGCAAAATGATAGCTCTTGACAAATTTTCCAAGAACACACTGTTTAGCCATATGCTTTCAGAGGGAAAGGGAGGAAGACAAAGAGGGAAAGGTGGGCTGGGTAGAGAACCCAGTTCCAAATCTATTTATCCAATTAAGAATAACCAAAAGGTGGGGCGGCTAGGTGGCGCAGTGAATAGAGGGCCGGCCCTGGAATCAGAAGGCCCTGAGTTCGAAGCTGGCCTCCGACACTTAATCCGCACAAACAAAAACCTAGCCGTGTAACCTTGGGCAAGTTACTTAACCCCAATTGCCCTAAAGGGGTGGCTAGGTGGCGCAGTGAGTAAGAGCGCCGGCCTCGGAGTTTGGATGACCCGAGATCCGGCCTCAGAAAATGAGCACCCACGCATAAATCATGACTAGCCGTGTAACCTTGAGCAAGTTACTTAACCCCAATTGCTTAAAAAAAAAAGAATAACCAAAAGGTCACATGGAATATTGGGTAAAGGATAAAGCACTGGCCTCTGTGTCTGGAAGCCCTGAGTTCAAATCCTACTGTTGGTGACACTCTCCCACTGGATGGCAGAATAGCACACATTTGATTGGTAAAAGCATGTTAACATTCTCCATAGTGTTCAGACACTAAAATGATCATAGACCAATTCACCTAAGCAGTGCTAGGTGATCTTTATCTAAAGTAGAACATTAATATTTATATGGTGTGTGTCCTCTGGTGGGGGTAGGAGTGGGGAACACACATTAAAATGGCTGCAAACCTCCTTCCTTTCTTGGCCCTAGGGTTCACCATCAGGGTCTATCATAGAATCCAAACATCCACTGGCCCTGTTTTGATGCAAACTGGTATCCTGGCTCTTGGGAGATGAAGAGACCAGGTTTCCTCACATAGGCAGCCAGAGGCCTACTGAGGACACCAAGATTTTTGTTCTCTGCCCACATCATCATCTTCCTCCCAAGAGAGGCCTAAATTCCTTCCCTTGGTCTCTGTACTGGGATAGGCAAGCTTGGCTGTGGGGGCCCAGGCCTGCAGCTGCCTTCCTGGCATCTCTTCACCTTCTTACCACACCCCCATCTTTCAACATTCTCTTATGTCTCACATTCCTCCACTAGAGTGGGAGCTTCTAGAGGACAGGGCCTCTTTGCTTTTCCTTACTGGCACAGTGCCTGGCACATAGGAAGTGTTTAATACGTGTTCTATTTATCTATCTTTCTATCATTAGTGACTCATGAGGACATGGAGGTAACCTTGGCTTCTTGAAGGCTATGCCAGCATAACATAATAAGCTCTGCCTTGGCTCGCCAAGCTGGAGAGACTGAGTATGGGCCCAGAGATGAACTAGGTTTGCTGTCTGAGGACCAAACTATTCACTGAGAGACAAGCTCATCACCAGTCAATTGGATGCTAAGTAATAACTGGCCATAGAGGCCTGTGAAACAGAAATAAATTTAAATGGCCCTCAGCCATTTGATCAATCAATCAACAAGCATTTATTAAGGGCTTGCTGGTGCCAGTCCTGAGACCTTCTGATGCTTCCCCACTGAGGGAAGCCTTGTAGCAAAGGTGGCAAAGGGTACCAAGAATCACCTACTGTTGGCTTGTAATATTCTAAGTGTGCAATCCTTGTCCAGTGATCAAGCTGAAACCCTTCAGCAAGAACAGAGCCACGCCAAGAGTGATGTTTTTGCTCTATGTGAAAGCAGAGGGCATAAGAAAGGTGCAGCTGAATGAGAGGAAGCCTCCCAGCCTCTCCTTGGAGTGGCAAACAAAGGCACTACTCTGGTTGGTTTTAAGGAGGACCCAAAAGCAAGAAGATACATGTTTGGTGGGTTATTTGGTCATAACACCCTGCACTGTTCATGATGAGTATAAGCACACAGACCAGGAAGATAATGTAGATTATGTGCTCTTGTTGTTTGGTAGTTTAGGTTGTGTTCAACTCTTTTGTGACCCCATTTGGGGTTTTCCCAGCAAAGATACTGGAGTGGTTTGCTATTTCCTTCTCCAGTTCACTTTACAGATGAAGAAACTGAGGCAAACAGGGTGAAGTGACTCACCCAGGGTCACACAGCTAGCAAGAATTCAGGTCACCCTGAGTCCAGACCTGGTGCTCTATTCATCGAGCCTTTTCTGTGAAGAACCTGGCAAGATGCTCTAAGTGGAATCTACATAGACCTTAAAACTCAGTCAATTCAAGATGAAGATGGAAATGGGAAAACTTGGTGGAAAACATGTTAGAAAATACGTCTCAGGGCGGCTAGGTGGCGCAGTGAGTAGAGCGCCGGCCCTGGAGTCAGAAGGACCTGAGTTCGGATCCAGCCTCAGACACTTAATGCACAAACAAACAAAAACCTAGCCGTGTGACCTTTGGCAAGTTACTTAACCCCAATTGCCCTCCAAAAAAAATACGTCTCAGGATTAAGAAATAAGAGGCCAAAGGCTCACAGATTATTCAGAAGCCTCACAGCTATATCTCCAACACTGTCTTCAAGAAGACAATGAGAAGGTGCTTGATATGGCAATCAAAGAAAAATGAACATCAACACTTTCATGGGTCTGTGCTCCTACTGCTGTGGGGACTTTAGTCAATCATAACCCATTCCTATTTCCTCATCCTATGTGATTTGTCTCTTACCTCCCATAAATCCTCCAAAGACCGTCCATCCGATACACTGGAGGGCTTCCTTTGCAATGTGTTAACATACCATAGGTTACAGAATAGAACACGAGTCCTCACATGACTGGCCCACTTCCTTTTCTCATCAGAGATCACTGACACTGTTTTATGCCATTTACTGCATGCAACTGATTATCAATAATAGGCTATCATCTGTCACATAACTCTCATTTTCATCTGTTGTCCTTTGGCTGTCCCACTATTTGAATTCTTTGGAGATTAGAGTATTCCATGATTCACAGCCATATACCATCTCCTGGTGAATACTGGTGTTTACAAAATAAGTTTCTTCTTCAGAAAAAATTTAAGTTGATCAAGTACTACCCCATTTCCATATCATGGTCTATCTAGCCTGCTCTCTTCCTTGGATTTAAGTATGGATCCAGCTCACTGTGTGTCTTCAGTGTCTGTTCAAGGTAGGTATGTTGATGAATGAGCTCAATGCACTGCTCATTGTTTAGCAAAGGCATCCCTCAGTTTCTTGGGGTTTTATTCTGTGACTGTTGGGATGAACTCTTTTGAAGAGTTGTGAATCTCATTTAGAACACTCTGTAGCGATTCCAGGCTAGATATAATCAACAAAGCATCTTCAAAAAACAGGAGTAGCTAGACGATCTCAATGTATACAGAGAATCCCTCTCCTATTTGGATTCCATGTGAAACAATCACATGTCCCAAAATGAAATTTATAGCCTAATTTAATGAAACTATAGCTTAACCTAACTCACAGTCTACCAACCAGGAGGACATTTAAGAAGCAGTTGACCATGCAGTCAGACCACAGGTTAGTTAGGCCAAAGGTCAAAATCAACGCTAAATAAAAAGGTAAAGATAAAAAGACACTGGATACAATTATAATAGTTCTAAGCTGGTCTACTTAAACAACCTAGTACCTTAGAGAAATAGGAAACAGATAAAAGCAAAGATATTGGCTCTGATTATCATTATTTCTTTAGGGGAATTTAACAAATCCAAAGCAAATAACACAATGAGGGGAAGCAAAGGCCCCAAACTCTCCCTAGACAAAAAACTTAATGACCTTGTTGCCAAGTACAGAAACAGAAGCCAAGGACAACACTGGTTCAGGGTAAAAACACATAAAACATTGCTCAGAAGCATAACAGAAGACTATAAACAATGCTACCTCAAAAAAAAGCAAAATTCAATTGAGGAAAATTCTATTTTCCTGAAGAAAGTTTGCCATGAGACCCAACTGAGACACATCATACATAAAGCATTTATAGATAAACCTGAAAGGAAAACAAAAAATACATGCAAAATGCAACAGGTTATCAGCATTTCTTTAAGTGATCTATTTTCATCATTAAAAATAGCTGACAGCTAATGACAAAAGAAGCTCCCTATCTGGACTCTAAGCACCTCAGGCCTTAATGTGCTGTATAAGGAAGCAGAAATGGTGTTTAAGAAAATGGAAGTCATGAAAAGCAGCCAGATTTAGCTAAATACACACAGATAAAATACATGCTATACAAGGAGTGAGGGGCATTTTTAAAAGTGCTCATTATATTTCAAAGAAAAGGTTTTTTTCCCCAGAATAGGGGAAAAATCATTATGGATAGTATCAAAAATGGATATCAAGAAGCCACGATTGTTTTCTCCTCTCCTTTCCTTTCTATTAAATCTTTATGAAGGTTGTGTGTGTATAAACAAGGGAATCCTTGATGAAAATAAGAGGCGAGCAGGCAGGCTTTCATAGCAAACTTTCCACAGCACGCTTTCATAGGCCGCAGCTCTCCCACTGTCCCTTTGGTAAATACATATTATACAAAGAGGGAAACATAAAAATTCAATCAGAGAATGTTATGCATGCCAGAGGGTGCCATGGTGTAATGTTGGTGGCTTTCTTCCCTTTGCAGTCACACAGTTGTGCATTTCAGTGATTTGTGGTTTCGAGAGTAGAGGGAACCCAGAACAGTTTTTGCAGCAATAAAGTGCTTTTGTGTTGATAGCCTGCTCATCCTAGCCTGTTTACTGATAACCAAAACAACAGTAAACTCAACCCATATCTTCCCAGAAGTAAAAAAGAAAAGTTGTTTTTTTTGTAAAGGGGGTATTGTGGATAGGGGGTAGCTGTTCACACAGTTACATTTTCAATTAAACAAACCATTCTCTCTAACACTGGTTTCTGATGCTGTGGCTTGACAAATAGGAAGTACAGCCACAATCTGGGGCTAACTTGGGTCTTTGATGTGACCCCTTGTTTCAGTGAGCATGAGGATCTGACTGATTTGTGAAAAGGCTAAAACTCCATTTGTACCACTGAATATATCCAAGTTATTTTGTCAAATAACTTTATAGCAAATTATAAAACAACTACAAAGCTTTTTTGCACATATGGGCATTTTTTGTTATTTATTTAAAATGTGACTCATTAAGAGTATTGGGATAAGAGAAGAAAGTAGAGGTCACATTGAAAAACAAAAGCATTTAATGCTAATCGGCCCTAAATCAAACTTTCATAATTCAGCACTTGATGGTTGCCAGTCAATTACTTGACTTTTGAGCTCTTTGCCACAGTAGAACTCTGCTTCCAGAGAGGAGAGCTTTGTCCCAAATGGCTGGGGTTTTTGCAGCTGCCAGAGCTATTAAGGGGGCACCCTCTCAGCAGCCCCCACAAGTTCTGGCCCACTGGCCACACACCCCAAGACCTCCACCCAAGGTAGTGATCCAGATGCAAGCAGGTTAAAGCAAGAGCGATTACCCTCTGAATGGTCACTTGGTCCCCCTATGATCTACAGGCCAGGAGCTCTGGAGGCAGCCTTGAGGGGAAGCACCTGCAGCTGCTGCAACTCAGCCACCTCTTGCCCCAGGGCCAGACCACACCCTTCCTTTCCAACAGAGTTCCACACTGACCTTTTACTTGCTCTTTGGTGTTTATGGGCTGAGGAGTCTGGAAACCACCACCCTGCTGGTGATTCACTCTCCTGAAGTCTGCTTCAGTAGCTACTAGTTGGGGTTGCCATGAAGCCAAAACCTCACAGCTCACAAGGACTGCATTCAGCTCCCAGCATGCTGCAATGGACCCTTCCTGTAATCCTGCTGGGCTGCCTTCAGTGGGAGATTTGTTTCTCTCTGTCACTTTGTGGTTTCTGTAGCTCTAAAATTTGTTTAGAGTCACATTTTATAGGTATTTAAGGTGGTTGTTGGGGGAGCTCACAGAATTTCCTCCTTCTATGCTGCCATCTTGGCTCCACCCCCCTAGCCTCAGTTTCCTTATTTGTTAAATGGAAATAATTAAGAGTATCTACCTCCCAAGGGAGCTGGGAGGCCCAGATGGGATATATAAAGTGTTACCCACTCCCCAACAAACATATAGATTTTAAATACCTCGGATTGTCTCTTTTTATGAGTCAGACGGGTCAAGCCTCATTATGACAAGTACTATTGTAGCAATAAGGTAACAGCTCAACCAAGAACTTACCTCCATCATGTAATAATCAGGACCAGAAGATTCCAGCCCAGAAGGCTGTGGCCACTTCTTAGAGTCTTTAATAATGAAAGGGACTCTGAAGGTCACGCAATCACATGATCTCACAGTTGGGCCAGACCATACTTGAACAAGGATCCCCTCTCCTCCATCATCTTTGAGAAATAATGATCCCATCTTTATTCCAAGACCTCCCTGCCCCTTCAATATGCTGTCCACTTTTTTGACAGCTCTTCTCCTTGGAGAGGTTCGTCCAGACATTAAGTTTAAATCTGTCTCTTTGCAACATCCATCCATTGTTTCTACTCCTGCCATCTGGGCCTAAGACTTGTGCCTCTTCCAAAAGCTTAGTTTGCCAAGTATCCAGTCCCTGCACATAAGCACATTATAAGCTTCCAGAGCTGGGCCCAAAAGAGGACATATATTAGTATACAACACAGCAATTCCTAAAGCCAGGTTTCAAAATGCCAGATCATCTTCTGACAAGCCCTGTGGCTTGCGCAGATTCGAGTGACATTTAATTTTTTTTTGCTTGACTTTCAATTTGAATTTAAATCCACATTGGTTCTTATAGCACAGATGAAAGAAGAAATATGAACTTCAGGTTTGTAACAACAACAGCAACGGTAATGGCAGCGGGGCACTGTGCTAAGCACTTTACAATCACCATCTTATTTGGTGCTATTATTATCCCCATTTTATAGATGAGGAAACTGACGCAGGCAAGTGACTTGCCCAGGGTTAAACAGCTGGTAAACCTTTGAGGTCACATTTGAACTCAGCTCTTCCTCACTCTATGCCTGGTACTTTACCTGCTGTATCACTGGACTGTGGAATAAAGAATTGCTAAAACTTTTTCAGTGTATTGACGTACTCCTTTGGCAGGACAAAATAACATGTGGGCCATGGACCTCAGCCACTCTCACTTGCCACTGAAATCAGCCCAGGATGAAAGAAAAGATGGACCCACCTCTTCATAAAATGTCAACAATGTCTGGGTTTCCTTCAATATTTTAGGGAATTCAGCACGTCCTACTTTCAAGTCCTGCCTCTCACACATACTAGCTCTGTGACCATGGGCAAATTACTTAATAGATGAGACAACCCAAGCAATTTTCTGAGATTATAAATTATGGATAAATGGCCCACTTGCATTGATGGAGGAAGTTTATGACAATGGTAGTTCCCCACACTGATGAAATCACAGGTCTAGACAACCATCCTATCCCATACCCCCGGCCAAAAAATATCGAGTTATTGATAAATTATTTATTCACACTAGAAACTAAAGCACAGTTGTAGTCACATTTGAAAAACAAACGTGATAAGGATCTAGTCCAGAAACTAGCAGATGACCCAGAGGGGCCCAGGAAATGCTACTTGGGAAATGTTTCTTTGGCTTGACCCACAGCTAAGACAGGAGAGCAGAAAAGAAAGGCATGAGACCTTACATGGGCAGTAGAGGAAGTCAGTAAGGACCTCTCCCTGAGCCCCAACCTTCTTGTTTGCAGGGTAGGCCAGATCCTGAGATCAGAAGTGGAGTAGTAATCAGAAAAAGAAATAATAATAGCTGATATTGATGTTTACATGAAACTTTATAGCTTACAAAGTACTTTAGCTATAGTAGTTCATTTGTTCTTCACAATAACCCAAAAATCTATGTGTCATCAATATTATTATTGTCATTTTGCAGATGAGGAAACTGAGGCTAAGAGGCTAAGCCCATGGTAGCTTAGCTAGTGTCTGAGGCAAGACTGAACTCAGGTCTCCCGGACTCCAAGTTGTACACTTGAGCCATTATGCAAAAGCAGAATATGCATGATAAGGGTGCCTTCCATCACACCAGGATCAGGATGCAAAATCAAATACTGGAAAGACAGCAAGGAGCCCTGTAATACTATCCATCCACCACCCATCTGTCCATCCATTCATCTTTCCACCATCTGTCTATCCATTCATCTATCTATCCATTCCTATTGTCCATCCATCCAGCCATCCAGCCATCCATCTACCATCCACCATCCATCCATCCATCCACCATCTATTCATCATCCATCCATCCATCCATCCATCTATCAGTACACTGGTGTTTCTGCCTCTCCCTTCCATCTCTTTCTATCTAACCATTCCTTGATCATACCTTCTCTTACATCACTTTTTATCCCTTCCCTTACTTCCTCCTTTCCCTTCTTTCCTTTTTTCATGTGGAGCCCATTCCCTTTACGCTTACCCTTGATAAAATTGCAAAATAACAAACCCCAAACATGAAACAATAGCAAAGTATGTATAACCCTCTCCCTCCTCTTTTTGTAAGAAGTTTTCATTCACTATTAAATGGTAGTTAGTTTTTGAGATTGAGTCAGCATCTAACTAGATAGTAAACCCTTCATGGCAGGGGATGGATCTTTTGATTAATATCTTCAAAGTGTCTCTAAGCACCTAATAAAACCCTGGGCACACAGTGGGTGCTGAACAGATACGTGTTCACGATGAAGATGATGATAATGATGAACCTGGTACATTTCAAGAGAGCTGTAAAGCCTGACACTAGAGTGTCATTTAGGTTCTTACAATGACTCCTGATAAGTGGCTTACATGCAAAGCAATGAGTTTATTAAGATAAAGTTAACATAAGACCCTTTTAAGTACTACTTTTTACACATTTCAGGTTTCCTCACGTCTCATACCCTCCTTGAGCTCTACCTCTAAGGAGCCCAACACGTGTGATGACAGCTGGCTGAGGATTTCAGAGAAAACTGATCAGTCAAACTGAGAACATTCACAGCAGGTTGGACTCTTCATCAAAATTGATGTCAGCAATCAACAAAAAATGAGAAATCTATCAGAAGAGACTCCTGAAGGTTCAGGGGAAAAGTGGCGCCACTCAAGGCTCCCTCTGAGGGAGCCAATCTCCTTGTTACCACACTAATTAAGGAAAATATAGCTTTAAAAGGTCCCCATAGGTTGAATGGAAGAGACTAGTGAGAATTAATAATAGCAGGTTAGGGGCTGACCAAACTTGGGAGATTTCAAGGGTTGCTTGCATCTGTACATTAAGAACTAAAACATTTACTTCCAGATTTTTCTCAGCAATTTCTCTCCATTTTCAGCTAATCACATTTTTGACATTCAGAGTAGAGAATACCTTGTCTAATGTAAGTTCTCTTAAAACATCAAAGTATCTTTTATAATTTTAGTATAACAAGTGTGGTTGTTGTTGTTCAGTAGGTTTTCAGTCCTGTCTAACACTTTGTGACCCTATATTGAGGTTTTCTTGGCAAAGATACTGGAGTGGTTTGCCATTGCCTTCTCCAGCTCATTTTATAGATGAGGCAAACAGGGTAAAGTGACTTGTTCAGGATCACATAGCTAGTTAAGTGCCTAAGGAAAGATTTGAACTCAGGGAAATGAGTCTTCCTGCTGGCAGGTCTAGCACTCTACCCACTGCAGCACAACCTACCTGCCCTCAATGTGATCACTAAAACCCTATTCCTAGAAATATGTCTCAACCTTAGCATTCCACAGGTGACCACTAAGTGTCATATTTAAAAGCATCTTACTAGCAATAATTTCCCAAAGAATTTGAGCAGTATACTCACAGTTTCAATGTGATTAACATTATAATATACTTCCTTTGGAAAACAAAACCTCCCCCAAAAAAACTTTTTAGTAAAGTATCTTTAAATTTAGATTTTTGAGCAGGCCTCCTTTCCAAGATATGGGTTCTCTATCCTACTTTTGGTAACCACAGGAAACAATATATGATGAACCAAAGGTCAAAACCTTGAAGATCAGCTCAACACTCAGGGAACTCCTGCAGTTAATGCTATGAGGTGTAGGTAAGTGCATAGTTAACATTTACATAGTTCTCTAAAGTTTTCAAGTTCTTTATATGTTTCATTTCCACTGAGTCTGCCGACCACTCTGGAAGCTAGGTACTAGAAGGATTACCAGGCCCATTTTACAGAGGAGAAAACTGACATTCTGAAAGGGGAAATAACTTGCTCATGGACACATAAAGTTGGCATGTGACAGAAGGCAGGATTTGAACTCAAGTATTTTTTATTTTAAGGCTGGAGCTCTCCACATTGTGTCACTCTGCTTGTTAGCACCCTAAAGGTAAAGTATTTACCCCAGTGGGTACAGCCTGGCAACAGGCACTCTCCATCTATACTCTGATACTCCGGGAAAACTCTAAGGATCCATAGGATGTCATCGTGTCTAAAGGTAAAGAGCAGGCCCATTCTGTAAGACCCACTTTGACAGAAGAATACTATATTTCACAGAGAAGCAACAGAGAAAAGGAAAATGACATCTGGGATTCAAATACTCAAATGTTGCAAACGTTATTTCACACTATACAGATTTAGCATAACCACTCACAACTGAGGAATCTGTATATAAGTGGCTTAGACACTGTACCAGGAAGCATGCAGGTAAATAAGAAGAGAAAGTGGGCCAGTCACCCAGCCAGAGTAAGAGATAAATGAAGGACATCGGCCTGTAAACTCCAATAGTATGCAAGTAATGTCAAGAGATAGAGGGGCAAGTGCCAGCACCTCGGGTAGAGCTGCTGCAGGAGCGGCATGGGGATGGGGGTCGGAGGGAGGTCTTGACACCATGTTCTAGAGAAGACATTGCACAGGATGAGAAGGCCTAGATGTGCTACAATCTGCATTGCTGGAGGGTGTGCCCATGCTGCTGGGATTACAGAGCAAGTGACATGCCAAAGTCACGTCCCCTTAAGGCTATATATAAGCTTCAATCAGAAAAGGCCTTTGGAAACCTTTGCATCTGAGTTGAGCACCTGGCCCGGTGCTCCTCATTTAGCTAGTGTACTACATTTGGTAAATTTGATGAACTTTAAAAGAAGCATGTGCTTTAAAAAATTAATTTGAAATTATCATGCAACTGGGATAGACAATGTGTCCAGAAAGTGAGTAAATCATTATTGGCAATAGTATTTGGCTGGGCTTTAGAGTGGAATACATTGACATTTATACATGCATAAATGCATATTATTAAATTATCATCATTCAGGAGTTAGTGATCAGGAAAAGCTAAGGGTAAAAGGACCTTTTAACATGGAAAGTCTAGGTTTAGTTTGGTCTAGGACTCAAGAGAATGGGCGTGTCCCTGGAATTTCAAACTTCTTTGGACTGAAGAACTCTCCATGACTGCCAAGCAAGCTGGAATTCTTTCAAGATGAAGCATTTTCCTAAGATTTCTGTAACTTCCTGATGGGCTAGAAGTAACTTGAGATGAGCTTTCTGTTTTCAGTTCCAGTATAAACCCTGAAGTTGAGGGGTAATACTGAGGAATTATGTACAACATGGAGCCAAACCTAAGACCCTTGGATTCCATCTGGAGGCCCAGGTTCAAGATTAGGGAATGTTAAATGTTCTTTCAAACTGGTTCATCCATTCTCAGTAGGGACAGTGCTGTTATAATGAAAAATGTTAAAATGCTCACAGCTTTAATGAGGAAATACAATCCAGGGCATATATTTTGAAACCCAGACATGGTATTAAGTGCTTTGCAAAACCCTTCAGTTTGTGGGATGTCCTCTGATTCTGTCAGTTCACTTCAGCTTTTCACCAGCACCCTGTTATTTAATTGCATCTAGCTCTTCTAAAGGGGAAGGGAACAAGCATTTATTAAGCACCTCCTGTGTGCCAGGCACTACGCTAAGCACTTTCCAAGTATTATTCATTTGCTTCTCACAGCAGTTCTGGGAGGTAGGTGGTCTTATTAACCCCATTTTACAAATGAAGAAATCGAGGCAGACAAAGGAGATGCAGCTTGCCCAGGGTTACACAGCCGGTAAGTGTCTGAGGACAGAGGTCAGGATTTCCCGATGGCTGCTGGGCATGGTGGAGCTACTCTGAAGCACTATGGAGCTATGGAGAGAACCATGGTCCTCTGTGCCCTGGAGGAAAATGCAGTAGATGCTAGCAGCAGTTCCCTGGAAGCAGAGAATGCTTCATTTTTGTCTCCTTATTCCCAAAACCTAATCCAGGGACCCGCACACAGTGGGTATTTAACACATACCTGGTGAATGCCATTAGCTCCGGGTATTTGTAATTAACTGTAAGTACAGGTATTCAAAATTGTTTAACCAACCCTGGCCATCATTAGACAGTCAATTCAGAGCCGGAAGAAATCTTAGAGGCCATCTAGTTCGACCTCCTCATTTGACAGAGGAAGAAACTGAGGCCCAGAGAGTTCCAATGGTTTTTTCAAGGTCATATAGGAAACAAGTTGTCTGACTCCAAATCCAGCACCACCCTGTCATTTAGAAGTTTCTATTGTGCAAAAGCTGCTGCTGTTGTTACTGGGTTTTGGTTTGGTTTGTTTTTGCCACCAAACAGCTGGGCTGGGCAACAGGGGCTCCTGCAGAGGGGAGTGGCAGTTCTCCAAGCAGGGTTCCTCACCACCCACGTAGTTCATGGCCATGTCTTCATTACCAATGCTAACTGGACCCTCTAGCCCTGCTGGCTAAGGGCGAGCTAATGCTTCAGTGGTCCTAGATCATTTGGAAATCGACTGTGACAATTTTAGACAATTTGTAAATATTCTACTGAGTGAACAAGGTCAAAAGGCACAAGCCTACAGTAGGGCTCCTCAGATCCTACATCAATCCTCCCTAGATACCAAAAAGCTCATACTTAGACAAAGCATATTGGTTTTTTCCTTTCCCTGATGTTAGGAATGTATGTGATGAACAACTCTGGCCTATGAAATGTGAACAGATCATTAAATTGACCAGTCAGTCATTTGGTGTATTCAGGTCCCCACCACGAGCCCCAGTTAACATGGAGGGTATCACAGGCCCTTGCAACATGAGTTAAGAAGCAGAGAGAAGTGTAACCAAGAGAGTTCAAAACTCACAACTATGGCTTTTAGAACAGCAAACTCTGGATTACTGACTCAGCAGGAATCTTCTTTCTTTTAACCTATTCAAATAGTATGGTATCCACTTTGCCAGTGTAATAGTCCTTCCAAATGGCAAGCCATAGTCTTATTAAGGAAACGTTGTATCTGTCTCCATGTTCTGATTAGTAGTAATCACCGGGTGCAATGTGGGGAAAGAGGGTATGGCCCTAGGAGTAAAGATGCTGCCCATGGGAAAGCCAAATACCAGTGCAATTAGGAAAACCAGAACATTCTAGAATTCAAGCCAGATTCACGCTACCCAGTGGTATGAATTCAGAGGATGAATGTTAGCCAAAAAAAAAGAATCCATGAAAGTTTTGCAAGCATTAGAATAAGCATAAGGCCCTTCTGTATAGCACCCTGCAAGTTACCTATCTGGTCCACGAGACGTTCCCAGCTCAGAAAACATCTGCCATTCTTGTGACTGAAATAACAAGGAATCCAATCAAATGCCAAGCAACAGAAGGTGGGAGAAAAATTCAGCGTCTAGGACCTGCACCTCTCAGTGTGGGCTACCCCACAGGCGCGAGTAAACAATCAACCGGCATTCTATTGCAAAACCTAGTCCCGAAAGTAGTGATGTCTCCATTTTCAGTGATTTCTTATCCTCCAAAAGTTAGGTTAAATTGCTTAGATCTTCGCTCACTAATTGATTGGGAGAGCTGAATTATTCCTGGTTGCAACTGTCCTTATTGAGTGCAAGGATACTCGGTGCATTGGCCTTTTAAAACCATTTTTAAGGTCTCTAATAAAAATCACTGATTGTCTTTATTGATCTCTGTTTTGCCTCGTGCAATATTTCTTTCTATTCTTTTCATATTGAGTTTCCTTCGAGCTCCTTTTCTGTTCATTATTCCACACACTGCCCAGGCAGTCATTTGCCTAATTCCCATAGAATTCAACTTAGTCCCCACGAGAAAGTCTTTCTTTTCTAAATCTGTTCATTGGAAATATCTCTTTCCTTCACGAGACTGCTTGGTGAGTGAACGACAATGAAGGAGAGTTCTTTAGAATAAAACCTCTATAAATGCGAGTATAAATTCATATTATTCCAGATTCTGTAGCCCCTTTCCCTAGTAATTTGCCCCAGGATCTGGCTGAACACCAACAACTTATGTCATCCTGATACAAAGATGGAGCAGAGCCCAAGATGCAGCTCCCTACAGGCTTCACCCACTCACGCACTCAGCAGGAACAAGGCTCACATTTTCCCAACTTCAGGAGATAGTGGCACTTGCTGGGCTCTCGGCCGGCCCTGGAGCAATGCAGTGCAGAATTGGTATCCTGAGTGGAACCCCTTAAGACAATTAGTAAAGAGAACGGTTTAATCGTGTAAGCCACCCAGTAAGCCAGCACCCAGCACACAGTAGGTATTTCAGTTTTTCCTGAACTGAACTGATCACTTAGTCATCATTACTAAAAGTGGATTTGCAACTGAGTTACACCACCATTCTGTGACATGCAGCAGGGCTGCCTTTGGTGGTGTGCAGTCCTATTTAACCCTGACTCTCCAAAGGTAAGAAAAGTAGCATGAAGAAAAAGATGTATGCAGGAAATGTACACTGGAGGCGTAGCCGGCCAGCAGCCCATTAATTGATGCTTCGTTGTTTTTCCAAATTCTAAATAATTCCCATCTGTCTCTGCTGCTGCTAAGCACATAATCCAACTCCCTTCGTGACAGAGGGGCAGGAATCTGCAGCCTTGAGCTGCTCCTTCCCCTGGGAGAGTGAGGAGTCAGAGCTGCAAAAGACTCTCCAAACATCTGCATGGGCCCCAGATATCCTGCATTTGCAGTGTGAAGAAGAGTCTGGGCTGCCCCAATTAGCTACTCTGCAGGCACACATGTGGCTTTATGAGCAAATATTTTCTCCCAGAAATGCTGCAGGTGCATTAGCCTCTTGCTAGGCTTCTCTAAAAATAGCACCAAGACCCTGTGCTTCAGTGACTGTCAAATGTTCATCCACAGTCTATGCAATCCATCCACAGGCAACTTCTCTACTCGGTCTCCCCAGGCCTCCTCCCCTTGAGCCAAAGGCTTACTTTATCTTGCTAGGTGATGGAATCTTGGACGTGAGTCTGCAGCTTGGAAATTTCTTCTTCACTCCACTGTACAAAAGTTGGATCTTATGCACCCAGGGGAGATTGGTTCAAACTCTTCCTTTCTCTGTGGGGCCCCAGATCGGCTTCTATGTCCCTGAACTTAGTACAAACTGCTAATGACCCAGAATCACTTTACTGTTCATTATAGATGAGCTCTAAGTATTCTACGTGGGCATGTTTTTTAATTCTTTTTTCATCAGCTCAGTCCCTAGTGGTTCTACCATCCCAAACGTGATAGTCTACAGCCTTTTACCTCAGAAAGCTTGCCTCTTTTATCCCTTCATTTCTAACAACATACATAAAGAATAATTCTCAAATTCTAAATGTGATTATTTTAAACAAACTCTTCTGCTGCAATGGGGGAAAGGGACGGCTCCAGAATCCTGCTGCCCAAAGCAACTGGAGCAGGTCCATTAAGAGTGCATGTATCTGAGGACTTTACCGGGCAAGTCAATGAGAGAGCAAGATTCTCTTTCCTAGCCCACAGTAGACTGAAGAAATATGGCAGTAAGGTATCAAGTAGGGTCTGCAGAAAAGAGAAGATGGTGAGGAGTAAGCAAGCCATGTATAGGCCATGGTAACAGCAGGACACCAGGCAGCATGGTAAGGAGCAGGAGCCTTAACTGATAGCCTAATGCCTAAGGTTGTCTTGGCTAAAGAAAGCCGGAGTTGTGATGCCCTGTCTGGACTGGGATATGCAGAAAAACAGGGGCAACAGACAGAGACAAGAAGAGATTTCAAAGGGAAATCAGATGAGAAGGCTAGAGGCCAGGAGTAGATGCCGATTTGGGCTTCAAGGAAGATGTGACAACTTCACCCACATTTCAGGGCCTTCCCTGCTGATGTTCTGAATTTGTATTTGCTACTAGACTCAGGTCCAAGTCCCATTTCTGTTTTCATATGTTTTGTAATAAATATGTTCTTGCGCAAAGTGTCCATGGGTTGCCTTGGCTGCAAGCAGGTGACTTAATTCCAATAGTATAGAAGGAAGCCAAACCTAGATGTTCCCTGAGAAGAGAGTCTCTGAGTGAGGGCATGAGCCAATATGTTATTACTGCTAAGTGTGGCACAGTGGGAGAGTGCTGGAATTGGAGTCACAAAGATCTACGTTCAAATCCTGGCCCAGGCTTGTACTAACTAGAAGGATCTAAGCAAGTCACATCACTTCTCTAGGTCTCAGTTTCTCCATAAGTGTCAAATGGGAGGGCTGAATTTGATGGCCTCAAAGGTCCCATCCAACTCTGGATCTCTGAACCACAGCTCTCTCTGTCTCCAGAATCAAACCTCCATAGATACATGGGTTAGATTCTGATTTCTTCAAATCAGCAATCCTTCCCCTGCCCTGCCACCCATGAAAAGTTTGGAGATTTGGATTCCCTTTGTGCAATCCAGGGGAATATGTGCAGTCTATTTTATCAGCCTTCAGTGTGAACACAAGAGAGGACAGAATGACTTCCCTGGAAACCCAAGTCATTCTAGTCCTCTGTACCTTCATGTCATGTGGCTTTTCCTCCTGCTCCCATTTTCTTCCTCTATTTCACATTGTCTTTCTAAAGCTGTCAAATTCTGTGCTCATGACCAAACCCAATGAGGCTTCTCAGCCCCCACCTGCAGAAACACGGTAGCAGCCAAATTCTCCCTGAGCTTCAGGCAGATGCCAGCTCCCCTCCTTCTCAGCAGGGCTGAGCGAGGCTGCCTGCCACAGGTTTCAGCAATGCAGGCTCAACTCCACAGGCCCAAGAAGTGAGCTCCAGAGGAGATACCAGAGAGGAAGGAGGCAGAAAGCCAGCCTTTAGTCTAGCACATCGACATGATTTTCAATCTCATACCAGGCTCTGTGCTAACCACAAAGTCAATATGAGGAGAAGCTGGCAAAGGGAAAATCCAGGGCACGAAGAACCAGAGCGTCGACAAAACTGTGGATGAGCTGAGGTCTCACTTCTCTAGGGAAGGCCAGGGGCACCACCGAACACTTCCAAAGAGTGGAGCAGAAAGTCTCACTTGTTGGGGGGGTCTATACCACTGCTCCTTTTTAAGTTTATGGGTGAAGAGAATTCTGAACTAGAGAGGAACAACAAGACTTCAGATCAAGGACTTCTATAATGAGAGATGGGGATTTATAAGAGCTGCCATTTTCATGGTATTTTAGAGACTTTATCTCACAAAAGCACAAACTTATAGATCAAAGATAGTGTGATGGGACAGAAAGAGCACCAGATTCAGGAGCTTCTCTTTGATCTAATCCACTCTCCACAAGGCCAACTTCAAGTGATTTTCCTCAAGTACGTGTGTGGTATAAGCAACACCTACCCCACAAAGATTAGGCTAGGTCCCCCTCAAAAGACAACAAAGCCCCCTTCAAAACTTGATTGATGCAGGAAGCTAAGACTTCAAATTTGCTATACCTCCACAGTCTCCCAAGTATGAAGGCTTAGGGTACAAGGACTAGGGCATTCAGAACTTGCCATGACAGTGACTGACCACGCCACGGTAGCAAATAGTGCTACATTTTTGCTATCTTTTCCATGCTATTGTTAGGTAAACTTTTTTTCATGTTAAACATCAGATGGCCAAGCCCCAAATGACAGGTCTAACCATGTCACCTTCAGGCTCCTTATTACCTCTAGGATCAAATATCATGATTTCCATTTGACAATAAAAGCTCTTCACAGCTCAGCCTCTTCCTACCTTTACAGTCTTTTATAATTTGTCCCCCGACCCCCCCACATACCCTACAATGCAGCCATACTGACCTACTTCCTGCTTCACACAGTCTGATGCTCCCCACATGTCTGATCTCCCACCTGCATGCCTCTATACCCATTGGCTGTTCCCCAAGTACACTCCTTCTTTGTCTTGGACTCTTGGAATCCCAGGCTTTCTTCAAGATTCAGCTCAAATATCATCTTAGCTTCTAGTGTCCTCTCTCCCCATGATGCCTTTCACTAATTTCTGTATTTATTCTGTATATATTTATTTACACGCATTCTATCTTCTATTCACTGTTGGAATGTTAGTTCCTTGGGGACAAAAAATGCCTCACTTCTTTGTATCCTGGGTGCCTAGCACAGTGCTAGACACATAGCAGGCTTAATAAATGCTTGTTGACTGACTGAATAACCAGGCCCCTATCTTCTTTCATGCTCCTTTTTCTCCCAATATAGCTGGTAAACAAAGCATTGTTGTGTGTGGCTCCCCTCTCCAACGTCTGCTCATTTCCAGCTTTATCGGATCATGTCACTCCATCACATGTACCTTCTATTCCTTGGCCTTCCTTCAATCTTCACTGCATTTCATTTTTCCGTTGGAATTGCTTGGTATGTCCTCTGTTTATCTACATTCATAGAGATCCCATGATTCCTACTCAGTGTAATTGTTTCTTTCTGTGTCTTCAAAATTCCATTTCTGAGCCACTCCTACCCTTCCCTGTACTCCACAGAATAATAAATATTCTGGACTCTTTTAAATCTACTTTCCCTAAATCTAGGGTACAAATATAGAGTGGTCTACAGTTTTCAAACTCTTCTTTCTTCTATCTCCTTCCTCTTCTGGGACACTAATCCTTCTTCAGTATTATGTACCTCTCCCATTCCCTAAGCTCTTTCAAAGACCAGCAACAGGGTCTTCTCAGCACATCTGTCATTCTTACAGGCACTTTTCACAGGCTATTTGGCACACCTAGGATGCTAGTCCTCTCTGCCATCTGACTTCCCTGGCTTCCTTAAAGGCCCAACTAAAATCTTACCTTCTACAGGAAGCCTTTCCTGATCCCTCCTTTTTTTCTTATGACTCATCATTTCCTTTATTGGTACAAAATAATGAATTCTGGCTCAGAAAGAAAAGTGGCTTATGGTTTAAGTCCTTCTATCCTGAAGCATCTGTTTTGAAGTCTTGGGACTTGAAGCCTTAGACCCAGCATCTTCAGGTGGGTGAGCTCAGCAGGCTTGGAGGCAGTAAGCATAGCATCCTTGAAATCACTGGGCTTGGGAGCAATGGAATTACTGGACTTCATTAAAATCAGACTTGGTAACCTTGGCTTCAATTTGGTTGCCTTGGGATCAGTGGTTCTGGCAACCTTAGAGTCAGACTTGGTGATCCTGGGGCCTGGACATTTAGTGCTGACTTTAGGACCTTGATATATGGGCCAGTGAACCAGGAATTGGCCTTAGGCCTTTTGGCTTTGGTGATCTTGGGCCTGAGGAGCTTGGCCTTGGAGTCGTTGGTGTACAGGGCTTTCTTTGATGGTCTCTGCTTCATCTTGATGGCTTTGGCATTGTTGGCCTGAATCTTCTTCAGTCCCTTCTTGGCAAAACACATGTTTCTCAGAAACCTAGGCTTCTTGATGCCACTTCTGTGCTACTTTTATGATTAGTTGTGAGTGGTATGGTTCTTAGCTTTAGCCATCTTTACACTGCCAGGTACTCCATAGACCAGAAGAAACTGAGTATGTGTGTGTGTGTGTGTGAGAGTGTGTGTGTGTGTGTGTGTGTGTGTGTGTGTGTGTGTGTGTGAGAGAGAGAGAGAGAGAGAGAGAGAGAGAGAGAGAGAGAGAGAGAGAGAAAGTGTAGGAAATATGGTCTACATGGGAGGAAGATTTGCTAGGAAGTTCTTAATCCCCCTGAATTCTAATGCTTTCCCTCTGTTGGTTCGTTCCAATGTATCCTATCTATAATTTGTTTGCACCTAGTTGTTTTAAGCTGTCTCCCCCATTAAGCTGTGAGTTCCTTGAGAGCAGGGACTGTCTTTTACCTTTCTTTATATACCCAGGACATAGCCCAGTGCCTGGCACATAGTAAGAACCTAAATGTTTACCGACTGACTGATTTTCCTGCCAGGTGGAGAGATCTGGCAGCCAAAGGTAATACTGGTCTGAAATATAGTCATTTGTAAAATTATATAGAACAGGATGGTGGAAGATTAAAAGCAGTATTGCCTCAGGGAATATCAAGAAGCAGTACAGGAAAAAACACAGTTGAAAGAAACCTTGGCAAGAGAACATACCTAAGGTAGAAGTTTCAAAGATGACGAGCAATTGTCCCCAAAATTTACTAATCAACTTCTTAGTGAATGCGACAGACAAAAAGACGACGTTCACTTAGTGACTTTGTGTAGGACAGAATTAAATGATCAGAAAGAAAATGAAAATCACTTTCCGATCATTTGTGGGATTGCTAGAAACAATGGAACTACAGGGCTTAATTTTCTGATACCTGGAGAAAAAAAATGGTGCTTTGCTCAGTCTGTAACTAGAGGACAAATGGTTAACATTACAATACAAAGACAAAGCAAAAATGTCATACTGAACTTTATTTCCTGATGACCTTTTCTCATGTAGATTTTTAGCTAAGGCGAGATGATAAACAGCTATCAGAGATTATTTCTAGTTAATCTCTTGCTCAGCCACCCTCCTTTGTCTGAAAGGCCTACTTAGTGTTTGGAAAAAGAAAAAAACCCAACTCATTCCCAGATAATTTACTGTTTCCTGGAAATAAGACTCTAATCGTTTTTATTTTTAAAAGAGTATAATGGGCAAAGGTTTC